>JAVQJF010027172.1:0-32422 GCA_036023855.1 Gadopsis marmoratus | reverse complement strand
TGAGGCGACACTTGGAACCTACAGAGGCTGCACGGTTTGCTGTGTCTCCCAGCACAGCCTCAGGAGCCTGGAGGAGATTCCAGGAGACAGGCAGTTACTCTAGGAGAGCTGGACAGGGTCGTAGAAGGTCCTTAACCCAGCAGCAGGACCAGTATCTGCTCCTTCGTGCAAGGAGGACCAGGATGAGCACTGCCAGAGCTCTACAAAATGACGTCCAGCAGGCCACTGGTGTGAATGTCTCTGACCAAACAATCAGAAACGGACTTCATGAGGGAGGCCTGAGAGCCCGACGTCCTCTGGTGGGCCCTGCACCGGCACTGTGGAGCTCGATTGCCATAGAACTATAGAGGATGAAGGAACTGATACCATTGACTGGCCCCCACGCTCGCCTGACCTAAATCCAATAGAACACCTCTGGGACATTATGTTTCGCTCCATCCGATGCCGCCAGGTTGCACCTCAGACTGTCCAGGAGCTCAATGATGCCCTGGTCGATCTGGGAGGAGATACCCCAGGACACCATCCGTCGTCTCATTAGGAGCCCCAACATTGTCAGGCAGCATACAAGCAGGTGGGGGCCATACAAACTACTGAGTACCATTTTGAGTTGCTGCAATGACATTTCAGCAAAATGGACTAGCGTGCTGCATCATTTTTTAACTTTGATTTTCGGGGTGTCTTTGAATTCAGCCACCTGTAGGTCGATCATTTTCATTTCCATCAAACGATGTGGCATCCTTTCATTCCTAACACGTTACCCAGTCCATATCAGTATAGATATCAGCATGATTTTTTTTTGTCCCATTGGAATTTGATGTTTTCAAAGTTTTTTTTTGTTTTGTTTTTTTGAGCAGCGTATTAAAGCTACAGATACTTGAGGAAAGTAAAATTATATTCCCATCTTAAATAGTGGACACTGAATTCATCTCCATTCATTTGGTTGTAGACTGCATATCCTTGTTGACATTCAATTAACAGTTATTTGAATATATTATATGAATTACTGTTTTCAAACCAGACTGTCTCATCAGCACAAACCTTAACCCCTCACCTGTACAGGTTGGATACTGAATAGCTGTAACATGACCAACGTTATATGGACTGAATGCACTCTCCATCATATGGGAATTAATACCACAGCACACACAGAACTATACAGCATTTGTTTTTATTGAACCACTCATGTGAAATTATACATCTGAACTACAGGGTGGAGCTGGAAGAAGAAAAAAATAACTGATAACCTTGTTTGATATTTTGTTTGTCTCCAGCTCCCAAAGCATATGGTCATTTAAATACAGTCAAACACAAGACACGGCTGCCAACAGTGCCGATGGAGAGGAAGTGGGAAATGGTTTGGCGTCCATCTGCTTCACAAGTACTTCCTTTGGGCTCACGCTGGGGACAACCTTTCTGGAAGAAATATGCAGTATTGGTGAGTGACTGCACAGGAACGAAATGAGCGCAAAACCAGAATGCATGTGGGGGATTGAGATAATGGAGGGAAAGACATGGCTGACAGAGAGACTTGCCTCTAGCGAGCTAATGGAACAGATTATTCATAAACGTCCTTCTTGTTTGCAATGTACTGTACAATCTCCTCAGGACTCAACAACTTCTCTGCTTCTGCGTCGGGTATCTCGAAGCCTGCAGGAGAAACAAAATAGTTTAAACACACCATGAAGTTGCTGCTGACATGCACAGACACCAAGTTCTCTGCCTGCATGAACAAACATTTTCGTTCCCCCCGTAAATATGATTACATGGTCTCATATGCTTGTTGCTGTCTGAAAACCAGGCATCTCCAAATTTGGTGATGTTTAACTTCTTAGGTAAACTAAAGGATGAAGTTGTCCTTTATGGATTGAGAAAATGTATTCTTGTTAATATAGATTCATCTGCACGTTTAGTTTGCTCTATAAAATGTCAGCAAATAGTGAAAAGTAAAACACCAGCAAATTCTCTCTTTTGAGAAGTTGATATTCTTGGGGGCATTTTTGCTTAAAGAACAACAAACAATTTATCAATTATCTCAACAGTCAACTAATAACGACTCTATTCTCATATTTAAGCTAAATAAACCGCTCAAGCCATTTATCTGAACTATGTATCATCGCAAAAGCTGAACGCAGACCTGTGTTTATATTAACTCGAAATATATTACTATAATTTACGCAATGTTTTCAAGATGCAGTACGTGGTTTTGGCAGGACAGTGAAGGAAGAAAAGACCAAAAATAAGAGAATCTTACTTAATGTGTGAAATCACCTAGTTTCTCTTGTGTGCTGCATAAGGCATCACTCTGCAGTCATTCTGATGGACATTAGTGCTGTTGAATTATAAAATAGCTTATTTTAACATTGAGCTTGAAATGAACTCGTACAGTCCTTTCGTAATACAAGTCCATCACGCCTGCATTTCTTAAGTAGTGCCTTTGTGCTGCATCTCCAACTCTGAGCAGTTTGGGCAGCACGCCTATCCAACAACAGACTGGTTGCCATGCCGACAAGACACTCACCAAACTCATCCTCCATGGCCATGATGATCTCCACTTGGTCTAAGCTGTCCAGACCCAGGTCTTTCATGAAGTGAGAGGATGTCTGCAACTGTGGAACAGAGTGTTAACACGGGACACAAATCAGGATCTGAAAATGAATCATGGCTATTCCGATCAAATACTGGCTAGTATTCTTACAGGTATTTCTCATTAGCTGGATTTTTTCCCTTACAGCACAGAGTAAACCAAGCTTTTACTCTATCAGATTCTCACATACGCCAAAGAGGTTTATTCCGGTCCAGGAGGTGGAGCGTGTGCACATTAGCGTGGTCTGACAAAATGCAGGCTACACCAAGTCTGAAGCAGAATATCAAGAGGCGAAACGAGCGATTCTGATGCTTCTTTTTCCAAGTCACAAATCAGATAATAAATTGAATAGAAAAGCATTAATCATACTGTTCAGTAACTAAAAACAGCACATCCATCTTTCACTGATCGTTTCCCAGCTGGCCGGCGCTCGTTCTCACCTTCTCAGGGTTGATCTTGTCGTAGAGCTTGAGGACGTACATGACGCGGTCTTTGATGGTTTCTAGGGTGAGGGGGGGCAGGTCCCCATACTGTCGGCACAACACGCCCACAGAGGGGATCTAAGGAGAAGGAGAGGGGTCAGGAGCTGGGATGACCAGGTGGACAGAGGTCATGGACACGCACAGAGAGGTCTGGAAAAGGACGATCTCAAGCACACGGAATGGACAAATAATCACTGTGGCAACATATCAACACCAGTTGAAAGGTGCAGGAATTAGGACTTTACTCGTGCAGTCATTTCAACCAGGTTAGCCGAACTGTACCACTCTGTTCTGGTTCATGCAGACAAACAACAGGAAGGCTTCAGCTCCTCACACGTGCAAGCAAAGCTCAACACATTACCCCAGTACCAACATCACTTCATTAGCTCCTAGTGCATCTGGTCTGGCTCCTGACCTACTCAACCGCAATTCCAATCTTCACCTCTCAGATTTTCAAGAAGTGGTTTTCTAACTGTACCGAAACACCAGACCCAGAGCCAGTGAGGGTGCATTTAGTTTTATATTGGTCTCTCGCTCTGTCAAACAAACTACCCGGTCACCTGAGATCAGTCACTACTGTGTCCACATCCAAATGCAAACGGAACACTTGTACAATTCTGACAAATCTTTTTAGCTTCTGATTAGTTACTGTGTGAGTGTTTGTTGTTATCCTATATAAATACAATTGTCTCGTCTTCCTTGTAAATAATTTGAGCTGACTTTATAACACACAAACACTTGTAACTTGACAGCATCCTCAGTGTGGGCAACGTGCCATTCCAGCATGATTTAATACGTTATTCCCACCCAAAGAAAAAAAGAAAGAATACAAAAATACTTCTGCACTGCAGCAATATTTTACAATCTTTAAGCACCATTAGCTACTACTAAGCTAGATGTAGCTAGTTAGAAAGGTTAAGGTTCAGCATCAACGCTGCACTGCAGGTGACAAGAGGCAACGACACAAATGTGTCAATGAACTCACCAACTTTGCTAACTAGCTTAGCGACCCAACGAGCAAAACATGGCTTTGAGTAATCAAGAGTTAAACGTTTGAAGGTTTCGTGGATTTCAGGCGGGATATCGCACCAAACAGATTTCACTCGTGGTAAAAAATACGTCGCTTGCATGCCGTCGTGAGCCTTCGGCAGGCGGCGTTAGCCGGACGCTGTTCAAAGACGTCGGTAGGTCACAGCAGCGGACGCTAGGCCGCGGCGGCTCAATGTTACTGGAGACTCACCCGGCTCTGTCCGAGCCACCGCGTCCTCCGGCTGTCCACGGCGGAGGAGACGGGTCGGTGGATGGCTGCTGCCGGGAGGGCCGCGGCTCTGACTGCCAGGTGGCCGGAGGAAAGCCTCAGCGAGGGCCGGGCGAGCGAGCGGACACACTGCAACGCTACACGGGCCGCCATGACGGACGAAAAGCAAGTGGCGCGCCCAGCGTGCGCGGCGAAGAAGAAACGGGTCACGGGGCTCTACTGTACGCATGCGCACACCACAAGCCGTGGCTTCATTTTGCGTATTTCATTTTATTTGTGCGTTCTACAGAGTTATTCACTAAACAGGCAATGCAAGATGCATCATTATAAACACTGACTCTGACAAAGAAGCAAAATACAAACGTGCTTCGACGCTGGGATTCAGCTCAGGGAAGACCAATCAATTTACAAAATCATATGACGGATTTGTTGTTTAGTAATGACCTTGCTAAATGACTTAAAGGAGCAGGATATTTTAACACTTTATATACATTCATAACTCTTATACGATACAACTCAAATATAGCAAATGCCAGTGGGCTGTTTCATTGGCTTAACGAAATCCATCGATGACTGGAACTCGACTCATATTGTCTGAAAATCCATTCATCAGGATCCGCAGAAGAAGAAGAGAAGCTGAGCGACCTGACAGCAGAGCAGAGAGCGAAAACACATCGATGTGTTAGTTATTATTACTCATTTATCCCCACCGTGTTAAATATTTTACCACCTTCACAGCCATGGAGTTGTCTGAAATACTGTACAACAAGGCGGAGTACATTGAGACGGTAATGTGTTTGATTTTGAGCCGTTGTTAACAAGCTAGTCGCTTGCTGTTTGGCTAACAAGCTGCGCTGGGCGGTGGATAACTGAGATCATTTTTTTGTGTGTGTGCGCGCTCAGTTTAGATAGACGGCAAAGACAAAAACACAATGCAATGCAGTCATTAACCATTCCTGTCGTTTACTTTCAGGCTTCTGGCAACAAAGTGAGCAGACAGTCGGTGCTGTGTGGGAGTCAAAACATCGTCCTCAGTGGCAAAGTACATAAAACCAACACACCTGCCTGACAGTGAACTACGCAGCGTTCTGTCAGGGCAGCTGTGTGATGTTTTGTTCTCTCCTGCAGACTATTGTCATGAATGACTGCATCATCAGAGGCGACCTGGCTAATGTCAGGGTGGGCAGACACTGTGTGGTGAAGAGCCGGAGCGTCATTAGACCACCTTTCAAAAAGTTCAGCAAAGGGTAAAGCCTCCTTCACTTCTATGGCACATAAAACCAAATCTTACAATGTTGTTATTATTTCACGTACTAATGTGATGCTATTTGTGCATATACAAGTTTTTGCTTTCATACAGTTTAAGCTTATGTTGTAGATGATATAGATACTGAGAATAAATCAGTGATCTGGATATAAATGGACAAGCAGACAGGCATTTATTTTTTTATTAGATGTAGTCATAGATGTACAGAAAATTGACTTAAATGTAATGCAGCCTTTAAGAGCAGGAAGAGAATTCCAAAGTATGTTACAATATTCTCATAACTAAATCTCAATGCCAATACTGCAGTATATCAATACATGACACAATTTAAGGGCTACATCTAATGATTATTTTCATTATCTATTAATCTGTACAGTAGTTTCTCTATTAGTCATTTTGGCTGTAAAATGTGAGGAAGGCAGAGTGATTTCGTGCTTGAAAATTGACGGAAACAGACGATGTTCTAAATCGTTGCAGCTCGATTTTATGTCAGTCAACCTATCACATTATCGACTAATCAGCTGGTGTACAACAGAGTGCCGCTCGGCAAATATTCTGACATATTCTTAAACAACACCTGGACTTCATCACCCTCCATCTCTCCCTCCAGAGTGGCGTTTTTCCCGCTGCACATCGGAGACCACGTCTTCATCGAGGAGGACTGTGTGGTCAACGCAGCACAGATTGGTTCCTACGTCCACATTGGCAAGAACTGCGTCATAGTGAGTTGGATGACACAGCGCACAAACTGTGCTGAAAGAGACAAAGCTCTGCCCCAGTGAGAGAGGACACAAACAGAATCTCCTGTTGCCTGTGGTGAAACGGTCACATGCTAGTCATGTTCCGATGAACTGAGCTCAACGGCAAACTGCTGGCAGGGTGCTTTGAGCAGACACAGACCTGGGATGGAATTTAAAATGAAACTTTCAATAACATTTTTTAATGTTATTGCACTTCAGCAGTATTGCCAGAGCAGGAGTAGGTGGCCTTTAAGAGCAATTGCCTTGCTAGAGTCCACAACTGAAAAATCTGAATTTGAAAGGATTATATAGAGAATTCTGTTAATTGTGCATAATTATGTCTTGGTTTTGGTTTCTAGAATGGCTAATTATTTTCAGTGTAAACCCAAACACTCAAACCTGAACAGATAGATACTTGGCTGCATAAGACTTGAGATAAACAAAAGATAGTTCACTAAAAGAAAAGTGGGAACAATTTACAGTGGTGGATCTGCAGCACAGATTTAATTTTATTAGCTGACGTTTTGGCAACGCTGTGCATTTTTACAGTAAACAGCTTGTTGAGCAAGCAGATGTACATGATTCTAAAAATTAGAAATGGCATTAATATGAACAACTGAAATAAAAATACAAGATATACAGTATATCTAACCCTATCCTTGCAGAATCCCTGGAAGAGTACATTCAGAGATGAATTGCCCCAACACCATGTCATTCATTCATTATACATACAGCTTATCACAGGGGGGGGGGGGCTGGGGCCAATCCCCTATATAAACAGATATTATGATTCTTCTCATCTTCATCTTAGTTCATTATGTTGAAAGTATGAATGAATGACGAAAACACTTTGAAGTCAATTAAAGCGTCTGAGTCAGTAGCAGATGTTTATTGACTTCCTTTTGGTTTGTTTTGTGTGCAGGGTCGCCGCTGTGTGCTGAAGGACTGCTGCAAGATCTTAGACAACACCGTGCTCCCCCCCGAGACCGTGGTGCCCCCGTTTACAGTCTTCTCTGGATGCCCAGGTCAGCTCCAAACACACACCTGACCCTTCCACTTTCTGTTCATCGATCGCGTCTTTACCGCTGTTCATCTCTCTCTCTCTCAGGTCTGTTTTCAGGAGAGCTTCCTGAGTGCACGCAGGACCTGATGATTGACGTAACCAAGAGTTACTACCAGAAGTTCCTGCCCCTCAGCCAGATCTGAGCCCTTCCCCAAAATCTTCAGCCGGCTCCACACCCTTTCCAGCCAGTTCCCGGGTCGGGGTCTCTCATCAGACTGAAATGGACTCTGAGGTCTCATCTTCTATCCTTCTGCTCCCAGAGGCCTGAGTTTCTCTGCCCAACGACAAACATTTGGTCCTATTAAGAGCCATTATATGATTCTAGTTTTTGAATATTAGAAAAGCACATTATGAATCAAATCTGAGCTGCAGATGGAAGGTTTGTAGCTCCAAATTGTGGTGAGTATTGAAAATTATTTTAAATCCAAAATCTGTATAAGGCAACCTACAGGCTAATCGCTTTGATTTTCTAATGAAGTATGTTCATGTGGTGTGCACACTCATCACAGTGTGCTGTGGAGAAACTCAAGGACCTCTGCATGGCTGCTGATAATCACAATCTTGGCTCTATGACAGCAGCTGTAGCTGAAGATGAGTAGGTGGACGAGCTATGAGGAGGGAGATGAAGGTGCGGGAACACAACTCGTAATATACTGTACGACACCCATGGACCAAAACAATAGCGACGCCAGTTGTGTTTGAGGATGTTGGCAGTCTGTGCATTATTCATGTCCACATTTAGTCAATAGAGCAGTACAATTCAGTTCAACAATTTGTGACAGGTATTCTGTTGTTTGAGTCTCCATCATTTTATTTTGAATGATGAACGTGTTTGTTTGCCTTCTCCTTTATGGGCTTATGCAGTTTGTCATAAAATGTATTTAATACTGTGTAGATTTTTATTTCATTATGCTTCAAATGACCATCTGCGATGTTAATTTGTTGGAGCAGAGCCAACATCTAAAATGGTGTCGCAATTAAATAAATACACATGCGCAAAAATGTACCTATGGGCTGGACTATTTCTTACACGTGTATCGCGAGTCTAACCAACGCGTTGGGTGCATTGTCTTCCACAAAAGTTGCAAAGTAATATTTCTGAGGTTTGAACCCTGCATTGTTTACATCAATGTTTCCTTGCTTTATGGTCTACTCTGCCTTTATTGGCACAACGCTGTGTATCTCGGTACATTACTGCTATTGGCTGGACTGTTTATCACCTGTGTGTTTTGCATGAAACAAAAAATATGGGGACCCACTGAAAACATTGCAATGAAGAGTTAGATGAAACATGATCAGAGAAGCATGGGAACAAACTCGGCAGGCTCCTCTTTCTACATTTCCTCACCAGACAGTTGACATGTAGAAAATGAGTTTTTCCTAACGCTGTCCTCTGGCACCACCTAGTGGCCTGAAGCCCCGTTTTAGAAAAGGAATGCGCTGACATTTGTGTTTTCTATAACAGTTTTCTTGCTTGCACAAAACAATACGACAAAAGGCAAATTATTAACTGCTCCTCATTTGCATGTCACAAACCTGCATTATTCCACCAGATCTATCCAGTCAATAGGTCATGTGCAAGTTCTTGAGTTCACAACAGATGTCTGCAAACACAGTGAATGAACCGAAAACTAAAGCGTTCCACACCTGACTGGAAAAGTTTGCTTTGTTGCTCATTTTCATGTCAGCTGATCACTGGAGCAAATGTGACCCTACCTACTTCTCTTCCAAACGTTCCCGAGTACGACATCTTAACAAAGAACCTTATGAATTAAGTGTCAAGCAAATACAATTTTTAAAAGCAACCAAACAAAAAAATGTCCATCCAACTGCAACTCAATGGTTTTATTTATTTTACAATGTGAACCACATATCATAACAATTAAATGTTAAGTATATAGATTAGCCATTTATTACTTTTTAAACAAATAGGTATCAAGAAACAGCTGATAATAGTGTTGGCTCCAGAGACACGTGGCATGAGTCAGCCTTTTGAAACAATGTGGATGAAGGCCGGTGACTGGCTCAGGGGAAGAAAAGAAAACCAAAGTGCCCCCTCTATTCTAACCAGGCTAATCAATGGGAGTCAACGCTGCGGTTGAACACTGGGATTGGAAAGATGGCACCGTCCTGTTCGTAGCCAACGCTTTAGTCAAGCCTTTTGAAAACAATATAAAAACATCCTTTGATAGTCTGAATTTTAGTTCATTTTTCCTGTCCGCAGACACTTCACATCTTCCTTTTAGCCGTCATGCAACAGATACACAGGGAGGTTATAACTACTCATTTGTAACTAAACGTGCCATTTGGTTTCAGCCATGAATGCTACCGATGTCAATGTGGAGTGTTAGACACAAAGTGTCTGGAGAAAGAAAAACAACTAAAATATTCTAAATGCATTCGTCTGATTTAATGAAGAGCATGTGGATGACGGGCCTCAGGATTCACTCCATCGCCGTCTGTCGGCCCCGAACACCATATTTTTCCATGAGCACTCTGCAAGGCCCCAGAGTCTAAAACTGCACTGGACTCTGAATACGGCTTTTAGGCAAAGTTCCTTTTCAAGAAAACTTGGATTGTTCCTGTTACATTATTCATCAGACCTGTGATAGCTGAAGCTACCCAGAACTTTGTTGTAAAAGATACATTTTAAAACCAGTCCGACGTGGCCTCTCCACGATTTACTTGTTGGCCCTCCTTCACAGTAATCGGAGGCTCTCTTTGGGCAAATCTAATGTCACTTTCCCAATATGAGGTTTACGTTTTCAGTCTAATTCGATGGTTTCACTTGTATGAAAGAACAGAAATCTTCATTCATTTCAACAGAATCCACAAATGTCAGCCCTGGTTCTTTTCTTTCACCGACAAGCCGCCAGTAATCATGTATGAATATAAAAGCCAACCAATAACACAAAAATGAAATCTGTGACCAAAATGTAACAGAAGTTAAAAACTGGCATGCTTTATACAAACAGAAGAAACCCCACTTTTCAGGTCATCAAGGTGAAGGGGGAGTGAACAACAAAAAGGAGGAAAACGAGAAGGAGACCATGACATCCCACAAGTCAGCTACAGCAGGTATTACAGGTCAAGTTGAGGGGTTTAGGCCCCAGCCAACTTACTGTATCACTACTACAGCTGGGCATCACTGGAAATACTTTTAATTGCTTGAATAACTAAACAACTTTTTTTTTTTATTGTTTACACTTTGTCAGTTTCCTATGCTAAATGAAAGCATATTGAGATTATTACAGCCACAAAACAAGCTTATATTTAACTCAATCTTTTGTTAAGACCCTACAATAAGCCAAACATCAGTACAGTACCAGTTCACAGATTACTTTACAAATGGCTAAATATACCCACATTCCTGGCTTGTGTGACATCAGTGTCTCCTACTCTACTCCCTTAGACAAGGATGGAATGCAACAACCATTTCATGAAAGAAACAAGACCCGAGTTGCATCATCCTGTACCAAGTCAAATCAAACCCATCCACGTCTTATTAATGCACACACCCCTTGCACGAAAAGCAGAGTGGCCATACACCCAGTCCGACACTCTAGCCAAACTATCTGGCTGGCGTGTTTGGTGGGTCTGTTGAGAAATGCTACCTATGTAAGAACATTTCTGTGATTTATGCTTTCTTTACAGCACTGATTATCTTCCGTTTAGCTAAATCATTTGTCAGACAGGGAAGGGAAGGACTCAGAGTCTCTGAATACAAGCAGAGCTCACACGCAGAAACGCTCCACAACTTGATCAAATACTTTGAAGAGTTGCTGGAACCAGAGGTGTGCGCGAGAGCTCCATTTCTGGTCATACCAAGTGTTTACTTTTTCTAAGCACCAACTGATAAGTGATGTTTGGACCGGCCACAAGCGGGCCTGTTTAGGGCTGGACAAGGCTATAACTGGGATACAATGGAAGAGCCGATTTGTTTGCATGAGTCAGAGGTGAAAGCTAAGTGCAAAAATCCTTATTGCAACTCATCAGAATAATCACAAGATCACATAAAAACAGCAGCTGCTTTTGCAATAAGACTAGAGAAAAAGGGGGAGAGGGTGTCGCATTCGTCAAAATGTTTTCCTTTCCATCATCCTCAACAACAAAAAACAAGGTGGAGAAAGAACAAATAATTAACTTGGCTATCACTGTTGCAAACAGTGGCAACAAAACTAGAATTTTAACACTGGTGGTTGAAGTTCTAAAAACAAAAAAGGGTGACTGGCTGAACTAAATCAAGCCACTGTTGAAGCAGAGCAGAAAATAAGGTCTGAATGTCCAAACATCAATGGCCTGCTGTTGGTAGTTACATGCCGTTGACCCAGAAGCCAGAGAAATTTAACTGGTTACAAGATGAGAGGCAGGATGATGTCACAGATGTACTCCTACTGGGCGGTTTAGCTCCACTGGTGACAGGCAACATTAACCAAGAGCTGCAATGATGAAGTAACAGAAAGAACAGGTGGGCTGCTTGATGCAGAGGTGAGTCTCTGACAGAGTTGGGTCCAACATTTGGCGAGCGACTTGATTCACTGAGTGAGACGATTTGATCATGACCCTCACTTACAAGGGAGGGAAGGGCACAAATGTGTCAAGGATCAAGTGGCTTTTACTTGTGGAGCAGCACAGTGCATTTTCACCCATTTGAGAACTGTCTGCATCCCAGAATGAGTTGTTGACTTCCTTCGTTGTCTCCTTTCCAGGGCAGCGATGTCTCAGGAGTGTGTGATGTCGTCCAGACCTCCCAGTCGCCC
Organism: Gadopsis marmoratus; assembly: GCA_036023855.1. Taxonomy (NCBI): domain Eukaryota; kingdom Metazoa; phylum Chordata; class Actinopteri; order Centrarchiformes; family Percichthyidae; genus Gadopsis; species Gadopsis marmoratus. The sequence continues at coordinate 20,268 of JAVQJF010027172.1, read as the reverse complement.
ACACACACTTGTTAAGTGTTCTGATTGCAGATCAGTGATTTGTAGTAACAGTATAGGGAAAGGAGACAAGGAATAGAATTCATTCAACATATGAATAGACCAAGCCGAGACCTTCAGTTCCGCTTTTCCTTTTCAGCCCGGGATCTTGTGCACAGCCAGGCACCCGAATCCACCTGCGCATCTGTCCCACATAAGCCCATCCATCCCCGTCTCCTAGCCTTTACTTTGAAGGCTTCCCCCCCCCCCCCACACAGGCAGGCAGCAGATCAGATCATCCTGTTGCGTTTGTGCGTAGGGGAGTCTGTGATGACATCACTACACTGGGTGGAGTTTCGTTTCCTGGTTCCTCCCCCTCCAGAAGAGGCAGAGCCTGTAGAGTCCAGATGCAGTGCCATCTCCTCTGAAATGAAAGTGTTCAGGTCAACGTCTTGGAGCCCATTGCGCCTGCTGCGGCAAACCGGCCCTGCACCAGAAGAACCGCCTCCACCAGCACCACCTCCGTTACTGCTGCTCCCGCTCACATGTGTGGGAGACCCTGGAGCACCGGAGCGCACACTGATACTTGCCATGGCTCCACTCAGACCTGTGGAAGGAGGAGAAGACAGGACAGAGTAGCAAAAGACAAAGGGCATTACTGGATGGAGAAATAAGACAGATAAGCATGCTACTGCAAGCTGAAAAAAAATAAAAACATCTTTGATTAACTTACACAACAGTAGGTTCAGAGCTGTATGTATGACCCAAAACGGCAAATGCCTGATCAATGGCATTGGCACAGCAGGGTGGAAGGATGGTGTGTGCAAAATTTGTTAAAGTCACTCCAGGCTGTTTTTTTTACTGAGAACAGAGGTTCAAGCTTCTTCAAAATGACTCCTACAAGATTTCTGTCAAAAACAGTGCCTGTGGCTTCACAGGCACTGTTTTTGAGTGTAGCTGAAGGACAAGTGTGTTTTTACACACACACGAACTTAGGTATCCTCACCATGCAGTGCTATGGCCTCCCTGAAGGGCTGAAGGTCTGCTTCTACAGATGAGCCGGTCTCAGCTGGTGAATTAGCCCGGCTGGGGGCCACCATGGCCAGCCGAGGGTTGGCCCTGCTGCTCCTGTGTGGTGGTGTTTTGCCGCACAGAAAGCTGATAAGATCCTCCCTACGGATGGTTCTCCGACGCTTTTTCACCCAGGCCAACATGTCCTGCAATCCAATACAAGAGTGATCCTTCCATCGGTTAAACAAGGTTTCATTTTCTTAAGAAACGCTCACAATTAGTCCAGATACAAGAGAATGGATGTGCCTTAAAAAAGGTAACAGAGGAACAAGGCCCACCTTATTACGGCGTTGGTGGCCTATCTGGATGCCCCGATCAAAGCTTCTCTGATGGGCCTCCACACTCTCTGTGACGGTGGAAGGCATCAAGAAAACAACTATCATTGTATATTACATAGCCACTATTAAGAGGCTAGGGGAAGCTTGGCTTCCCCAACATTCGCACTCAACCTATTTTTTTTTTTTTAATTAAACAGAATTATGTTTTTTTGGGGCAGAATACTAGTGGCAAACACACTACACATACACACGCACAAATTGGAAGTCAAACGCCCTTCACCACTGTACACCTAGTGAGTGATTTAACACTGTATAGAGGTTGGAAGTAACTATTACATGTGAATTATAATTTTTCCAAAATCATAATGCATGTTTTTTGAACATTCTTGTTATGAATTTTACTTCAACTTGCTCTTTTTCAATACCAACCAACATAGACTATCCTAGCACACAACAATACAGGCTTACACTCGCTTGCATAGCTGTTCATTTCGTGAATCTGGTGTACTGTCTGCTATAATATTTGTAAAAATGAATACTGTAGTCTTTGTGGTGGAAAAAGATATGATTATTTTCAACTTGCTATGAAGTCTGTGTTGGTAAAATAAGAAAACTTATAAGTACTGGTTTCAGATCCACCGTCTACCAGCCACAGCTTGTTGACACACGCAAACATTGATTGTAATTTTGAGTCAAATGCTCAGTTGAATAAGTTTTATTGAATCGTACTTTAGCCAGATGAAGACTGTCGGATTTGTAAGTGCCAGTCTAGCTGTTGGATTAAGTGTCGGATTGGCCACCGGCACTCCGGTGTGTCGGGACTTTGATTTCCCCTCCATTTAGCTTCCCAATACCTGATGCCCTAGCGCCACCTATGGTACATTACCAAGTATTCCAAAGCCAGTGACAATGTTTGACCATTTTTAGGGATGTAGACTGACATATTGACAGTCAGGTCAAGTACAAGCTTGTTCTTACTACAAATACACCACCTATTTCACTAGCGAATATCTGAGTTTTTACAAGTTTAATAATATTCTCATGTTTTACCCCGCGATCATCCATGCAAAAACCTGCAAACCCTGTTACAGACTGATCAATATGGAGCGGATAAGGGTGATAATGACCAGCTCTGTACAAGTACAATGACAGCCCGCTACAGTCCATATTGATGTAAGGAAGCACAAAAACAACTGTAGGTGTAGTTAGCAGATCAATACATCCAGCTCAAAAGCACAAGGATGGAGAGGTGAGGGATGTCATTACCTTTGTAGAGGTTGGTTACTGCTGTAGCCGAGTTCTGAAATGGCACCCACAATGATAGGCCCTGCTGATGGCACACTCTGTCTGTGGGAGGAGAGGGTAAATATGTTTGGTTTCTATGCATGACCGTAATTTAAAAGCAAGCACCCTTGATTAATGTACCCAGCGGACAACAGAACACGTGAGAAGCACAACAGCTTGGTGATTATAGGGTTGAAGTGAAGATACATTTCATTCGCCATTTTGTCTTACATCTACAATTGCATGAACAGGGTTTGGCATAAAAATAACTTTCAGGCAGCGGTCGCGGCGGTAGGAGGCCAGCTTGGCAGCAGCTTGTTTAGCAAGAAAGCACCAACACACCAACTTAACTGCCCTCTCAGCAGTAAAGTTGCAGAGCTTAAAAAGTCGAGCTCTGTCATTTTGGAAACACATATACCATGTCTGAGAACACCACAGCCATCGCAGGTTGTAGACAAACCAATATTTCCACAGCGAACCAATACTATCCTCGCCATTTTGTGATTATAATGCTAGCTACGCGTTGAAACAAACTGCTCACTCAGCAGCGAACCGGGCGTTTCAAAGCAAGTGTGCATTTCTGTTCTGTTGACTTTATGAAATAGCACATTTCAACTGCTAATCGCGTCCGGTATAACAGATGATTATACGGACAGTATACAAGAGACTGTCATCTGGGAATGTCGCGTAGCTACGATTGTTGTTACCATCGCCATTTTGTAACTAGCCTGGCTAACGTTACGTTAGCTATCCGATGATGTCTAGCTTGCTGTCAACAAGCGTATTGACAAAGGAATTCGTGTTAACTTAAGATACTTTAATTATGTCAGAAAAATATACCCATAACTGTTTAACAGTCGAAACAGGTGTATAGCACCAGATTCGCGTTCATAACTACTTTTTGTCACTGGCTGACAGATGCTAGCTAAATTTAGCATTGCAAAACCAGCTGTAAACGTTACCCGGGACTGGACAGCGAGTTTGCTAACGAGCTAGTTAGCATTATACCAATACTGACACTAACGTCAGGTCACAGTAGGTAGCCAGGTTGCTAACCAACAAGCTAAATGCATACCGGCCAATTAACTGTCGTAACACGAACACGCAAACAGAAAGCACCGGTTCGAACCTTTGTATAATTGTGCCACAGCAGTGGCTGAGTTCTGGAACAGATGCCACAGTTTATCCTGGTCGTTGTCGGCCTCCTCCTCGCTCGGCTCCCTTTGCTCCGCTTCGGCCAAACACTGCCGCTCCCATTTTGAGAACCAGTGCTCGGGTCCGTGTTCCTGTATCTCCGAGTCTCCGTCTTCCTTCTTCTCCTCCATTTAATGCACCAAAACTCGATGAAAATACGCTTTTAATGTGTTCAAAGATTTATATCTGGACACTGTATAAAGAATTATGTGAGCAAATTCATGAATGCTGTTAGGGCACTAGAACATACCATTGCTACCATCTGAGAGGATAAGCTTAGCTAACTATTTTTCCTAGTTGCCGACGTCGGCCTATATACAACGCAGACTACCTTGTTATGCGCTTCATCCCGCCCATCACGCTAGATGCCAACGCCTATTGGCGACATGAGCACTGAAGGGTGGGCTTGAGGTCTTTGATCAGAATATCACTTGCTCTCCAACACGTCCGTCACAGCATTGACACAAAAGAATCTCAGTTAAAATTCCCCATTACTTAAGCTTGTAAGAGAGTGCAAGTTTTGTCATAAAACTGCTGTTAGAATAAAAAAGATATTAAGCCACTAATAATAATATAACATAATACATTATGTAATACAATAATAAATCATGTAATTTGCTTTTTTTTTATTAGTTTATCATCATTATTATAATCTTCTGTGAGCTTTTTTTTCATCTTTCGACAACAGCAAACTTGCCTTTAGTATTAGGCGACACCCATGGAACACTACAAGTCCATAATGGGCTATGACTCGTATGAGATCATTCACCCATGAGAAAAGAGTTTTTATTTGCTAAATAATAATAAAAAAAAACAATGCTTGCATAATTAACACTACGAAACATAAAATTAAAATAAGATACATGAGTAAGTCAGTCATTATAAAAAAGCCCAACAGCGACGGTAACTAAGATCAAGTCCGATTGTAGTCTTGTCTTTTTTCCACTCGATGGTGCCATTTACTCAAAATCTGAATGCTTGTCTTTCAGCCTGGGGCGGTCAGCACTGCAGATATGGACCAGCTAAGTGAGTAGCATAATGGACACTGACTGTTTTAAGGCATAATTCATGATTGGAGGGAGGATGTCCTACACAATGGTAACACCCAATTATGGATAAGTTTCACCAGTTAGCAAAGTTAATTTAATGTAGTATTGTTGTAATTTCTTTACAGATTTTAATCTTGCCACAATAATTATTTTTATTATTATTATTGCTTTTTTTCTATGATAAATTATTTAAACGCATCAGTTATATACTAAATATAAAAGGAAGTCTGGATATTGTGCATTTCTGCAGGGTATAGTGACACTGGGTCAAATGTTTTACTGCTGCACGCATGTGTCATACTGGTATGGGAGTTAAAGTGCATAACATTGTAATGTGATTGTGCAGAGTAAATCATACATGTTATTAACAATTGATTTGGGTCATGCACTAGCTGTACAATACTATAGGACAATACTAGAAAACAAGTGATATTTTGTCCAGAATAATAGCAGCCTACCTGGCTGGTTGGTTATACGTTCTGCCATGGAGTCAAGGGGAAGTATCATCATTGAGTGCAAAATGCCATAATACCTCACGTTAGCTATGTATTTAAGCCATTTTCACCACCAGTAACATCAAATATACTGTGCCACTACACTTTATGCTGGCTACAAGCTTATACAATAATACAATACATCACAAATATAAGAATCTCACGTTAGATAGTTGAACACAAATAGTCCTGCTACATAGTCGCTACAAGCACAGTGTCGTGGGCACCATGTGCTAATGACTAGATAATTGAGCACAGGTTGTTAAAAAAAAGAATCTACATGCACCAGCTCAATCATAATATTATTGTTATAACTGAGACTAAGTGATGTGTAAAGAAGAACTTAACATTATCTGACTGTGGATGTTGCCAAGCTGTCACCCTGATTGGCCAATAGAAACATGTCTTGCATCTTTCAGCATTATGTCCCGCCCACAAAATTCAGCTGAACAGCAAGCAAAACTTTTGGCATCACAAACAAAATGTTTTTATTCGAATAAGTGCATATTTTCATCACACATTTGTTTCATTTGCAATATACCACTTTTTGATTGCAGCGTCAATCATTTTGCTCACAAGCCTATTTTTTGATTACAGTGTGGAAAATGTTGCTATTTTCCACCTATTCTGTTTGACTGCATAAAAAAGAGACCTTGCAGTGACACGGGGGAAATACACCAGTTAGTGCGAGCAGGCTCCTAGAAAACTTTCAGTAGCCTAAACACAGACTAACTTGAAGAGCATAACAAGATCAGGCTGTATCGCATTTATATTAAGTCTAATAATATAAATTACATAAAAATGCATGTGTAAATAAATGATCAAGTAAATCCAAGTTAAAGTAGTAAGTCAATCAAATAATTTACAGTTAAAAAATAATAATAGATGCCACAAAGCAGGTGGAGCCTTTCAAATCACTTGACAGTGGGCTACAGAGTGCAGGTCCCCTAAAACAGTATAATGTAGTGTTGAAATGCTCTATGACACAATGTAGAAATACTGAACTGAAGTAGAAATACTGCATTCAAGTTTTAGCCTACTTAATGTTTGACCGTGCAGTAAAATGCAGTCCATTTTGATAAAGGGACCCTGTTTAATTGACATAATGTGTTTGTATTATATTTTTTTTATTTCATGGGTAATATATGCTGCAGGTAGTATACTTTAGTTTTGCTCATACAACGCACATGTGCTCATATAGTTTGCATAAAATAAAAACATTTTGCAGGCATAACTACAGTCGCTCAGTACAAGTATGAGATTTTACAAATTCATTGAGCAAACGTATTTACTAATTCCAGTACTTTAGATGCCCCCCCCAAACATTGTAAATCAGTGACTGGAGCCACATTGCAACATGCAGCATTCCCAGCCCTGTATTGTCACTCCTGTCATTTCCAATAATCATTGCTAGTACTTATATTGTATCCCCCCCCCTATATCATATGCACACACTCCCGATACGTATCATTTAACATGGATGTGAACCTGGCCGGGGATGGGCCAGTGTGTGGAGCTCCATGCGGATGTGACATTTCAGAGAAGAGCGCGGCCGCCATTTTGAGATTTACCCCCAGTCTCAACATCACAAACCACGGGAGCAGCGGACCGAGAGCCACACAGCGCAGGCTAACGTTGTATGACCGGGCACATTCCCCATAAGAAACAAGAGGGTTAGCTTGAAATGCAGCGAGGCGCCGCTTTTCGCCGTTTATCGTGATAGGGGCGGGTTTGGAGCAATTGGTGTATGTCGGGCCGTGGCAACTCTCGTCTCCGCGAACTTCCAAATCAACATTAGCGCTATTCCGTATTGGAAACTGGTTTGAATGGATAGCTTTTTCCTACGCTCTCCCCCAGACGAGGGACAATCGGAGGAGCACACGGACTGGGGATATCGTAGGCAAAGTTGTTGATTGTGTGTCTAGCGAGTGAGCCTTTGTTTTCGTTATTGTTGTACCTTTATCACCGGGTGGCTGCCTACTGTTGGGTAGCTTAACGCTAGCTAGAAACAAGAGTATTTGTCCCTCACGGTGCAGGTCGTGCTGTGCGTTGTCTTACTGCCCCACATTTCCCAGAGTAAAGCCGGATTGGTTTAGCTAATTTCAGCGGGCCTCCCTCCTCGGAGCCCCGGTCCATCCATCACGCCGTCAGCCAGCGACTCTCGCACCCACCAAAGGCGCCGAGATTGGGCGAATAGCGAGCAAATACGTCCGCGTTTCTCTACCCGCCCCCCCGCCGACCTCCCCTCCTCAATCCCCGGCGCTGACAGCGGACAAGGCCGAGGTCGCAACAGAGCAGGCCCGGCCGCCGAGGCTCGACCTGTCCACCCCACCTCCGCATCCTACCACACCTTGCCAGCAGTCCAGAACCCGGTTCCCCGCCGAGCCGACCCTGGACAAGGTCGAGGGTAACAGAGATAGCAGGGAGCCCCGCATCACAACCACAACAACAACAGCTGCCAACATGAACCACCATCATCACCACACACAGCAACAGAAAGCCGGCGAGCAGCAGCTCAGCGAACCAGAGGACATGGAGATGGAAGGTAAGTAATGGTCCGAAGAAGGCTGAACGGACTCTTTACAACCCCATTTTTGTCACAATTTAACAGCTGCACGAGAAATGCATGGGGCTTTATTTTTTTGCAAGCGGAGCTCAACAGTAAACACGGAGGCCCGACGCTAGCTAGGATAGCCGGTTGCATTTCTGCTGATTGTGCGTCCGTTGCAGCATACTTGTGTGGAGCTGACCTCATTTTGCGTTATAAGCGAATGGCGCTTGTGTTTCTCTCCGTATGCTTGCGATGTGCCCATTGCCTTGAGCTGTTCATCCACACTGTTGGAAATCAGCCACACGGTTCATACATTCGGCTCGGCCACTGTATTTCTACATAGACACTTCAGGTTTTGTTCACGTTCGTTTGTTAAAACGAGTTGTCAGATGCAGTTTGCCAAATCATTGCCGTTTAGACTCCACTTGCAGTCAAAGAATTCCAGGCCCGCCGATTGTTGGTGGTCTAACGTAAATGTTTGTCAACAGTGCGGCCGTTGGTGTTGCAATTAACATGGAACCATCGCCAGGTAAATTAATCTTGCTACTTGGACTTAAATAAGTGGGGTTGATTTTGACAGTTATCGGCACCTGCCTTCCTCATCAAAATTAGCGAAAAAATAAAGTCACTGTAGCTTTGCTATTTTAACGGATAACCTGCAAAATAACCCGTTAATAACCGTTCGACATGTAACTTTATGCCAGCCTCTCTAAAAGATAGTGTGTTAGCATCGTGTCTGTTGGCTTGTACATTAAATACGGGCCTGCAAAGTAACGATATCCGTTAACTGCAGGGTAAAATCTGCCAGTTCTGCCACTAAAATGTGAAGTCAGTGAATTTGAGTGGGTGAAATTAGTAATTGCGTTTAGTACGGACAGCGCCGGGTATCCGTTTCATTACCGTATGTGTTCGTTAAGATGGCAAAACGTAATGTACTTCGCTAGCGGGACAGCTAATTGTAAGCTAGTCAATTAGCATCCAATGCCTACTTCCTTGCGTTCATTCGCTGGCTAGCATGCTAGTTAGCTGATCAGCTAACGCTCACGGAGGGGGTGTGTGGCGTTCCAAAATGGTGGCGTGTATTTTGCAACGTTCGATTTGGCGATTGCTCCAATGTTAGGCCTTGAATATCTGCCTCACGTAATCTACATTTTTTTTCAATTGTCTCTAATTGCTGTCTAACGGTATACTGTACTCCGGGTGAGGATTTTTCATCTAGCATACATTTTAGCTTGTTAGCTGGTACTAGTGATTCCAGCTAATGTTAGCTATTAATGGCCTGCAGTTGAATCTGTGGCTAGTGTTTTCCAGATAGCTAGGTAGCTAAAGCTAACGCAGATGCGTCAATGGTGATTTGCTGAATTGACTGTGGTATAACAAGCTTAGCCATTCCAGTAGAGCAGGCGACCATCTAAAGCGCCGAATGTGAATTACGCGTTGGTTTAGTTTGCTCGTTTATATATTGACGTTTGACTGCGTGTTAAGTGAAACGTACGGCAGTGCTGGCAGTCACAGTAGTCGCCGCTGCGGTAAGCCAGGGCCGCGCAGGGCAGCGCGGGGATTTGCTGCTTCATTGTATGGAAGACGAAACGGCATGGAGCTCGCCATTTTTAATGATCTGTGTTTTGTTAGTCAGGTTTGGAGTCACGGCCACCTCTGTTAGCGGTTAGTAAGCGTTTTGCACACATACGCACCCGCCCTACCACCATTTTTAGTAAGTTTTTACGAATGTCAACTTTGGACAGAGGAGAGGCTTGTGGGAGCTCTCAGCATCACTGCGTCATTTAGTCCTAGTGGTTTTTTTTTTTTATTATCTCATCACACGCACATTGTTGATTGTTGTTCGGGAGTATTCTATAGCTTATCTTATTTAATTCCACAAACAGGCAAGTAGGAATAGCTCCCGTTTGCATTTAGATTTTTCAGTCATTAATTGTCCTACTTGTCTTACTAGTAGCAGGTGCACTCACCAGACCTACTCATCCCTTAGTTGCTGGTTCACCCTTGGGCTTTCTCTCAGTGCACTGCAGCCTTACATGGACAGTGAAAACAAGTTGACATAATCAACTCCTCACTTTTCTCCCTAACACATAACCACATTTACATTATGGTATGTGCCTTCAGCCATCATCTGCTCTGAATATCTTTCATTTTATCTGTTTTGCCACAGCCATGTTACCAGATGCCAGGCTGTTGATGCCACACAATAACTCTAGTGTTTATGCCTGTAATGACTCTCCAAACATGTAGGAAATTATCAGAAAGCTAACATTGTGCTATTTGACAAAAGATACCATTGTTACAATTTCTCTAGTAGGACAAGAAAATGGACTAAGATTAGCATGCTAGTAAATAACTAGTTGTGGTTTCACTCAACAATGTTATTTGTACTTCATATACCTTCTTTTTTTACTGCATCGGTCAACATTCAGAAAGTAGAGAAACGCATTAGTGTGTCCTCAGGAATCAAACAGCATTTGAGTTTCTTAGTGCCAAGTCATTGTAACGGGGTCAGCCGTGCTGTTATAACCTTGTTGCTGTAGGTTAAACGCACATCTGGAGTTGTTTTTCTGTCCGCTCTTCTAAGAAAATTTTTCTTAATTGTTGAAAAACCTTTTATTTTTGGTTTTCAGTCCATAGTTTAGCACTTTTCATTTAAATGGAAAGACGTTTGTTGGTTTTTATTAACACTTACTGTTGTCTTACCATAGCAGGTATTTAGATCTAGTGATGTTTCTTGGAAATATATATTCATAAATAATAAATCAGTATGTTGAAATGCTTAAGATTTTCCCATTCCACACCTGCGTAGTTGAAGTGACAGTCAATTCTACATTGGGCCTTTGTGCCGTCTTTGCCTAATATTAAATCCTACATCCAGCTTCGTGCAGATCTCAGTGACTGATCCATTAGTGTGTACTTCTCAGACGTTTCAGGATAGACTAACACAGTGGGCGGGACCAGAAGTTGTCATGGACTCGACTGACAGACCCCATTAGCAGCGTGTAATCCACTTGGGGAAACGAGGTCAGTCTCCTGGAGGACTCGGTCAGTAACGTTACCTGGAGACACACATAACTGACACTGCTGCGTCTGTCAGCCCGAAGGCCGACAAGGAAGACAGACAAGCACGAAATAACAGTGTAAGAGACGGACTGACACGGCAACACATGTGCAGACATAATGCAAGTGTTCATATCAATGCCGTCATTGCGTTCTCTGACTTCTGTAGCAGCATCATCGTCGTCATCGCAGGATGCAGACAGATTTCGCTCACTCCTTGAAGTCTACTCAATGCTCCTCAGTTTCTGCCAACACTGTTTTGATAGATGAGACTGTGCATCGAGCCATCGTCTCATTATCCGACTGGGATAATTGTTGTCCCCTGTGCGTGTGTTTTCATTTGAGCGATGACTTGCAGCTTAATCCTACATTGTGTCCATAATTACCCACCCTACTGTAATGTTGCATGGTCATTGTCGCTCTCTCACACACACACATACTCTCTCTCTGTTGCCCTCACTCTGACACACAGACTAGGCGTGAAGACATGTCATGTTGCCTCAGCAGGGATTTCCCAGTAAAATTTTATGAAAGGGTAATGGATGGATCACTATGTGTGGAGATGCAGGAGATATAAATGAGACAGTAGTTGCAGGATTACTTAATTTTTGTATTTTTTATCTTGGTTGATGCAGTTTTATTTTATCATATCCACAACCAAAGGTTGAAACTATTACTAGCTACTATTAGTGAAAGTATTGTAAGAATATAAAAGGTTGAGTTCTATTGATATGTAACAGTAGTATTTAAGTAATCTATCAAATTGTCTGTTATAGGCCCAACTTTTAGTTTTAATTGGTTATTCCTATTGCTTGGTTATGACTGGTAAACATGGGTTAAAATGAATCACAAATTTGATAGGAAGCCTTCTGTGTAGCTTTAGTTTTTAGCTCTTGATGTCATATTGTATTGATCTTACCAGTATCGTTTTTGACCCCTCGTTTCTGACCAGTTGTAGGCACATAGTTAGCAACACAGGCTTCAGCCAGCTTTCCTCCAATTAAACAAAGGTCTCTATCCTGCTATCTATGCTAGAACCACTATTCATACATTCTTATCTTCTTTTCTCTCTTTGTACAGCTGGGGACACAGACGACCCTCCAAGAATCCCAGCCAACCCAGTGATCAATGGTAACGTGGCCATGGCAGATGGACACAACAACACAGAGGAGGACATGGAGGATGGTGAGGACCCTGTGCACTTACACGGACACACACATAACGCTTTTGACTGTTTCAAAGGGTCTTGTCAGTGAAGGCTGAAGGAAATCTGTTCCTCGTTCGCCATTTAACCCCCCCCCCTCCAACTGCCTCCATCTTTCCACAGACACCAGTTGGCGGTCAGAGGCGACTTTCCGCTTTGTGGTAGAACGCTTCAGCCGCCTGAGCGAGTCGGTGCTCAGCCCGTCCTGCTTTGTCCGGAACCTTCCATGGAAGATAATGGTGATGCCGCGCTTCTATCCCGACCGGCCACACCAGAAGAGCGTGGGCTTCTTCCTGCAGTGTAATGCAGAATCTGACTCCACGTAGGTGTATTGGGGGGACATTGTCACACAGGCACACACCTAAAACCTTTTGAAGGTCATAGTATGCAAGATACACATATGGTGTTTCCTAGATAACATTAAACAAACAGTTTCCAAAGGAATACGTTGGGTTTTATTTTTTTCCCCAAAAGAATTTCATGCCACCTTTCAACATACTGGTGTTCGCTTTGCTGCCTCCCCACTTCTGTGTTTAATAAACTTGAGTTACATTTGATGATGTAGAGCTGCCTTTTCTGCCTTTTTTTATGTCAGCATGAAACAACCTCTGCAAATAGATAGTACTATGGGCGAAATGCTCATCTTTGGTCTAATCGGACCATCAAACATTACAAATTAATGTATCCCATATGCCGCCTGGCAAACACTAGTCCAGATGTCATATTAGTTTTTTACAGCAGTGTCTTTTTCTTTGCGGCAACTAGTGAAGCACCAGTTTAACTGTTACCTTTACCAGCTCCTTCAAAATTGCCATAGGCCTCTTGGCGTCTTCCCTCACTAGCATCCTTTACATATGGACACTGGACAGGCAGGGTGGCCTGCTCTTCATAGGTTCACAGTTATGACATTTTTCCCTTATTTTGTAATGATTGACATTACTGTACTCTGAGGAATGTGCGGTAAAAATCTACTTGCCTCTTTCCCCTGATCGATACTTTTCACTAACCTTGTCCAGGTTTGTTAATTTGGAAAAGTATTTTGTCTTCATGATGTATTTTTGGCCAGGAAACTGAAAGTTGTTGGAGTTGTTCAGATACAGAAATGTCATAGATTGATTACTCAGGTGACCTCCATTGAATTTATAATGCAATGTATTGGCTGTACCCATTATGATTAAGGTGTACTATAATAAATTGGGTTGGGCAGTCAGTTATTTTGCATTTTGAATGCATCTTTAACTTGCAACACTGGAAGATACACCTGGAAGCATTTCTTTGAAACCTTGCTTTGATTTAATTGCTGATGGTGATCTTGATGACCTGATCTAGTCAAGTACAAGTGCTTTGTATACCTCAGTGCTGTTCATTCATCGATTCAATAAATCAAGGTCACGGTTCACTAACATGGTGGTTTGTGTTAGCAATATTAAATCTGCATTGTTTAAAAAATGGTCACCTGCTTCGTGTGTTGCTGAAACGTGTCGCAAAACGTACTGGCTATGAATTTTCTTGACCTGGCAACACATTAGTTACACTGAAACACAGGATCAACTTTATAATTGTCCACAAACCTCAACAGAATCTAAACTAGGTAACACTCACTCACACAGCTCATTCCTCCATCATGGCTGCATAATTCGTTAATAATAGATGTTAAATCTGCAACTTGATACAGGTCTGTATCAAAACAATACATCATGAGATACATATGCCAGGATCAGTTTATTCTAGGAAGTACAGATGTTCATGAGAAAAATGGTCAAACTGAATATAAAATATTGTGTCTCACAATGTTAAAAAAACACTTTAAAGATTTCTGGATCCTGTTCTTGGTGTTTCAGGTCATGGTCGTGCCACGCACAGGCCATGCTGAAGATCATCAACTACAAAGATGATGAGAAGTCCTTCAGCCGCAGGATCAGTCACCTGTTCTTCCACAAAGAGAATGACTGGGGCTTCTCCAACTTCATGTCCTGGAGTGTAAGTACAGGAACTGATGCCGAAATCACTAGGTTTGTATTAATAGCTAAATAAAATTTTCAGATGCTACAGGAGCCACCAAATAAGCATTGTTTTGTTTTTTTGTTGAAGAGGCTAAAAATTAGACCCAGATAGTGGATGAGGAGATAGCCGTAGACAGTAATTTTCATTCATGTGTTGATTGGGTGGATAAAAAAGCTTTGTTGGCAGTTGGCCTGTTTAATTTTTGTACACTGTAATGCTATTGGCGCATTGTCTATTTGGACCTCTGTGTGCTGGTTCTTTGTCATTAAAAAAAAGAAAGAAGGTAAAAATATACATTCCTAATAATATTAACTTTGGGTGGTGGTGTGTTTCAGGATGTGACTGATCCAGAGAGGGGCTTCATCGATGATGACAAAGTCACTTTCGAAGTCTATGTCCAGGCAGATGCCCCACATGGAGTAGCGTACGTAGCCCCTAACTTTCTCTGGGCTCTTTTCTCTCTGGGTTGGGTTCTCTACAATGGTCCGAAGTTTCATTTTCTCTACTCGGGTGCTATGAATTCTAAGCCCTAACATCAGCTTTCTCTTTGTAACCAGCTGGGACTCTAAAAAACACACAGGCTATGTTGGACTGAAGAACCAGGGTGCGACCTGCTACATGAATAGCCTCCTACAGACCCTCTTCTTCACCAACCAGCTAAGACGGGTATGGTTTTATCTTTGCATGTCTGTGTCCGAGATGAGTTTCTCTTTATATGAGTTGGCTTGAGCTGACCAGATAAATGTGTATTTCTTGTGTGAATGTGTGCACAGGAGCATCAGTTCAGTGTGTTTATTCTTTTTGTTTGTATCACAAATAGTGAAGGCCAACCTCTAATATAGGCTAACTGTTGAAATGTATACTAATGTTCACAACCTGCATCTGTGATGTATATTTCTACTCTGTATGCTGCTTTTCCTATTAGCGGGAATATCTATTTTTTTAATGTTCTTCTACACCTGCTTCTGATTCTTCTTGTACTATCATCTAGTTTCACTGAGGCCCATTATTTTCACCACAGTCTTAGTGCAGTTTCTTAGCTTCCTCCAGCAGGAGTTCTAAAAATGTGCATTTTATTTGTCAGGGAAATAACCAAGTTCAAATATTGTAAACATCTTGACAAAAGAGTGAAAATTAGTACCGTCAAACCACGAGTATTGCTTTCTAAAACTCCTAATCCTGGTGTGAATCCTTTTGACTATCTTTGCAGGCGGTGTACATGATGCCCACAGAGGGAGATGACTCGTCTAAGAGCGTTCCCCTTGCTCTGCAGAGGGTTTTCTACGAGCTGCAACACAGCGACAAACCCGTCGGCACCAAGAAACTCACCAAGTCCTTCGGGTAGAGTAGACATCCTTTATTAGCCGCTCACCTGTCCTTTATCTTGACGTAACCCAGATGGAGGCCAGGATGAGAAGCAGCTTTTACTCAGTTTGAATAACATCAGAAAGATCTTTGCACTACTTTGTAGGAAGTCACCTGAAGTTGTGATCAAAAGTGGGATATAACTTAATAACTATGGCAGACTGATGATCTGGTTTGCTGCTTTGATGTCAGCTTCTTTTGCAGTGCAAACATTTTAAAACTCTGTTAAATATAATTTTTTGTATTTTAAATGGGTTACCAGCCTCAAATATTTCCTGATCTGTGACGATTGTATCTTAACTGCCCTGCTTTTTGTTTTTCTGCGTCAAGATGGGAAACACTAGATAGCTTCATGCAACATGATGTACAGGAGCTGTGCAGAGTGGTGAGTTCTCTCATACTCAAAGAATGTGGGTGGGTATGTGTATGCATGCTGAATAATTACTGACCTACTGTGTGTGTGTTGCAGCTCCTGGACAATGTGGAGAACAAAATGAAAGGCACTTGTGTTGAGGGAACCATCCCCAAGCTCTTCAGAGGGAAGATGGTGGTACGTCTTTCTACCCCCCTCGTCTTCGTGTCTGATTTGTCTTTATGGCTACGGTTGCATTTTGTGGAGCTGTTAAAAAATGTAATCAATCTATCTTGAGTTATTCCAAAAAGGCAAATCATTTTTGAGTGAGCTGTGTTTTGTTTGTGTTGACAGTAGGGGGTTACGCACTTATTTTGCAGCATGCATTGTGTAAATACTGCTGTAGATTTTGTTAGCACAGTGATGGTGTGAAGTCATCTAACTTCACATATACAGTGTGTATATATCTCTCAATATCACACACAAATAAATAAGTGTGTGTTACAGTCATATATCCAGTGCAAGCATGTGGACTACCGGTCAGAGCGGATAGAGGACTACTATGACATCCAGCTTAGCATAAAAGGAAAGAAGAACAGTGAGTACCATCATTAACATGTCTATTTCTTGTCTATCAGTTTTTACTGGTTTGTTTAAGTTACCAATATGGATGTTTTCTTGATTTCATCTACACTTCTTACTCACTTTCAGTCTTCGAGTCATTCAAAGATTACGTCGCAACCGAACAGTTAGATGGCGACAACAAATACGACGCAGGAGAGCATGGCCTACAGGTGAGGCTTCACAGGGGCTGGATCTAAATTATTAATGTTAATTAATTCAATTTTATTTTATTTTGCTTACATTAGGTTTTATGGTTTATTTAATTTGGCTATATCTCAATTGGTATTGTAAGGTCATTTAAACCCATCATTTTTGTGAAATGTGTCACTAACTGATGAAGCAGGACCCTGTTGACTTTGTAAGGACAATGTGCAACATTAGTGTGGGACTATCAAAATGGAAAACACTCTCCAATGCAGGTTGATTTATTTCTGTAAAAGCTCTGAACTACATGGATATGTGATCTAAAATCTGAGGCATGACACTTTACTGTACTACCTTTACTGTTAGCATGGAAGAGCATGCAAGCAGAACCCTGAGTCTGGTTCTGCTCGAGGTTTCTGCCTGTTAAAAGGCTGTTTTTCCTTGCCACTGTCGCGTAGCGCTTGCTCATGGTGGAAATGTTGGGTCTACACATAGAGTTGGTTTAGACTTGGTCTATATTAACAAGTGCTATGAGATAACTCTGTTATGATATAGCACTATATAAATAAAATTGAATTGAAGACAAGTAGGCACAATAATAAAGAGAAATGTCTGGTTAGAGTGAATTGTAAGATTTCAATTCTGGTTAAAATAATGTTACTTACTGCAAACATAAAAGGTTGGATAATGAATGTCAATCGGATGTCCTGACCAGATGCCTGACATGTTTGTTTGCGCTGCAGGAAGCAGAAAAGGGTGTGAAGTTCCTTACCTTCCCTCCAATCCTTCATCTGCAGCTGATGAGGTTCATGTATGACCCGCAGACCGACCAAAACATCAAGATTAATGACAGGTAAAACAAACGCACACCAGACCTCACACACGTTATCACATGTCCATTCTTTTTATTATACTTACCTCTGTATTACTGTACAAACACACACACACACACACACACACACACTCTGCCCTTCTTGAATTAGATCTCCCTTTGTCACACTGCACAATGCGTCAGTGGCTGGTGCTTAGACATCATTTTAGAGACTGTCTGGTCCATATAAATTTTCATAGTTTAAAGGAGCAGTCTATTTCCTGAACCTGCACTTGAGCCCGTGCTCTCTGAACAGCATGTCCTGACCTCCTGCACTAAGACAGTGAGAAAGTGAGTTATTGAGTGTTTCCTGCCCATATCATTCTGTGTAAAGCTTTAGAGCTAATGGAGTTTTAACAATTCACCAGGATAATGTGACACTTTCAGAACATACACACATGCACCAGAAAAGCTAATCTTCCTCTGTAGCATCTCAACAAGCTGTGAGTCATCTTTGTGATGCTGCCACAGGCACCTGGCCCCCTGAGGGCTTTGTATATGTATTTACACATCCATCCACAGTGTGTGGATGTGCAATGGTGGTTGAACTCAAATCATGACAGCTTAAAATCTTCCTTGCATATGTGGCTCCATGTCTTAATATTGAACCACTCTTTTTATTCTACCCATCCTTCCTTCATATCTTTATTTCTGCCTGCCCTCTCCTATCTCTGCCTCTCTTTATCCTTGCTTTCCATCTTCCCTTTTTCCTATCTTCTCACACTTCTCTCTATCGCTCCCCTCCCCCCATCCCCACCAATCGTCTTGTCTATCCTTTGCTTCTCCTTTCTCCTCTTTCCTCACTAGGTTTGAGTTTCCAGATCAGTTACCACTGGATGAGTTCCTTCAGAAGCCAGACTCCAAGGACCCAGCCAACTACATCCTTCATGCAGTGCTAGTGCACAGCGGGGACAACCATGGTGGTCACTACGTCGTCTATCTTAACCCAAAAGGAGACGGCAAAGTGAGCGTCAAGGAACCAATAGTGAGAACAATTCTTTTTTTTTTATGCACCTTCCACCAAAAATTCTGTGGACATGGTTGGGGTTTCTGCACTATTAGCTTTTTGATTGTTTAGTACAGTGTCTTGTTTATTTTGTGATTGATAGATGAAGTCAACTGGTTGAGCACCCCTGTGTTAGTCATCCTTTTAAAGGAGGAATGGGAAGAATAAAGAGCTTGGGAAATGAGTGCTAGGTTTTTAGCATTATGAATTTGCATTTTGGCATTAGGGTTGACTGAAAGCATGTCAAGATGATGTAACATATGGTCGTCTTAAGTGCTCTCTGGTTTTCTCTCCCATCTCCGTTCTTTTTGCTCTACCCTTCTCCTTGTCCTCTCTTCTTGTCCTTTCCCACCCCTGTTCTCCCATCATCTTTTCACAACCACCCCATTCTCTTTGTGTATCGTTCTCTCATTCCAGTGGTGTAAGTTTGATGATGACGTGGTGTCGCGGTGCACCAAGGAGGAAGCTATAGAGCACAACTATGGTGGACATGACGATGACCTCTCAGTGCGCCACTGCACCAACGCATACATGTTGGTCTACATCCGTGAGTCCAAGCTCAGTAAGTAACATACTCGTATATGCTCCAGCCTCTGCCTTTCTGGCTAATGTTAAACAAAAGCTGGTGCTAGGGAGACAGTCCAGCAATTCAATCTGTCCTTAAGTACACTACTCATAAAAATTAAAGGAGCACTTTGAAAACACATCAGATCTCAATGGGGAAAAAAATCATGCTGGATGTCTATACCGACATGGACTGGGTAACGTGTTAGGAACGAAAGGATGCCACATCATTTGATGGAAATGAAAATTATCAACCTACAGAGTGCTGAATTCAAAGACACCCTGAAAATCAAAGTTAAAAAATGATGCAGCAGGCTAGTCCATTTTGCTGAAATGTCATTGCAGCAACTCAAAATGGTACTCAGTAGTTTGTATGGCCCCCACGTGCCTGACATTGTCGGGGCTCCTAATGAGACGACGGATGGTGTCCTGGGGAATCTCCTCCCTGATCTGGACCAGAGCATCACTGAGCTCCTGGACAGTCTGAGGTGCAACCTGGCGGCGTTGGGTGGACTGAAACATAATGTCCCAGAGGTGTTCTATTGGATTTAGGTCAGGCGAGTTTGGGGGCCAGTCAATGGTATCAATTCCTTCATCCTCCAGGAGCTGCCTGCATACTCTCGCCACATGAGGCCGGGCATTGTCGTGCACCAGGAGGAACCCAGGACCCACTGCACCAGCGTAGGGTCTGACAATGGGGTCCAAGGATTTCATCCCGATACCTAATGGCAGTCAGGGTGCCGTTGTCTTGCCTGTAGAGGTCTGTGCGTCTCTCCATGGATATGCCTCCCCAGACCATCGCTGACCCACCACCAAATCGGTCACACTGAACGATGTTACAGGCAGCATAACTTTCTCCACGACTTCTCCAGACCCCTTCACCTGTGTCAGGGTGAACCTGCTGTCATCTGCGAAAAGCAGAGGGTGCCAGTGGCGGACCTGCCAATTCTGGTGTTCTATGGCAAATGCCAATCCAGCTCCACGGTGCACATTCACACCAGTGGCCTGCTGGACGTCGTTTTGTAGGGCTCTGGCAGTGCTTATCCTGTTTCTCCTTGCACAAAGGAGCAGATACTGGTCCTGCTGCTGGGTTAAGGACCTTCTACGGCCCTGTCCAGCTCTCCTAGAGTAACTGCCTGTCTCCTGGAATCTCCTCCAGGCTCTTGAGACTGTG
>JAVQJF010027166.1:0-22550 GCA_036023855.1 Gadopsis marmoratus | reverse complement strand
AGGAGATCAGCAGCCTCTCACTGGATAAGATGGAGGAATTCAGGATGAAGCCTGATCAAATCCTCATCGATCAGCTGTGTAACTGCTGCTGGGTAACGTGTCCATTCTGTGCAGCTGTTTGTACCAACACCATGAAAGATCACGGTCCTGAAAAACACAATGTCCCTTTTCATCGGCCCTCTGGGATTGAAGGATGGCACTTTAGATACACAGTGGACTTGGTCATCGATTTCTGCACAACTTTAGTTGCAAGTGACGGATGTTTCTACCCCAAATCTGATTCAGATCAGACTTTTCATTACAAACATTATCTATATGCTGGGGAGGAGTATGCTACATGGCAGATTACTCCTGATGCATCTAAGCTCACATACTGGAAATGGTTTGTATGTCGATTTCAAAAGCAACTGGAATTCCACTATAAATTAAAATTCCAGGGCAGAGGAGAAATTCCCAGTGAGTGGAGACGCCACAGTAAACAACAAGCTATTAAAAGTCTGGATGATATGTACAAACTGTAGTGACCCAGAAACAGCCGAGCTTTACTCAGTAACAGAAACCCAAAGTGTCTGTTACTGTTCAAAGGAGATTTTGATTTGATTGCAACAACAGCAATAGTGAGGATGCAGCTTTTCCAAAATGATAGAAACCTATTTTACTTTAATCATATATAGAGTGAGTCTCTTTATGACATTAAGTAGTAAGGATTCCTGAAAATGTCCTGAAGCAAAGAAAGAATGCAAAGAACACAACGTATGTGTAATTACAAAAAATTAGTTTGTTGGATTAAAGGAAGATTGTCAAAAGTACGAGACAGATCAGAATTTGTCAAAGGTTTTTGTTTTTTATTTTACAAGATGGTTTAGATGCATGAAATGTGTATGTGAATATTTAAAGGCAAAATTATTCAAAGAAAGAATGAAGGAGATTCTAAGTTGTCAGATATGGGCATATTTTCATTCCTTTAAAAACCTTCATTTTTACCTTTTTACTGTTATATGAAAATCTCATCAGACATGATATGAAACTTTTCTAAATTGTATGCTTTTCTAAAATAAAATGATCCGTGTGTAAAATCAAGATATTTTCAATAAGATATTTTATTCATCCAAAGAAAAGTAATTCTTTATTATATTTGCATGACATTTTCTTACAGTTGTTTTAAGTTCATAGAGCAAAGAAAAGCATAGGATGTCAAGCTGTGATGTGTTGTCAGATGTGTATAGAATTAAATTAATTCAAAATAAGAAATGGAAGACACAAAGGGTTGTAATTTTTACTTTAACCATTTTTCTTTAGTACAGATCTCATTAAAAGGCATCATAAAATAAATTGTTCTAAATATCTCCAATTGTATTTTATGTTGTAAAATATTTTATGTTGTAATTGAGGGATTTGAAAAAATTTATGTAACATGATTGATAGGAGTCATAAGGTGTATAATGTTCTGAAATTAAATTAATAAAATGTTTATGAAAATTAATGAAACATGTACTTGTAGACTTTGAGTTCGAAAAGGGAAAGAGTTGTGACAAGTTGACATGTTAGAAAATTGTTTTTTGAAAAAATTGTTTAACCTTTTAGCTGCATTTGTTGTCTAACTCATCTGAAAATCTTTTGCAACACAAACATTGTTGTTTAAATATTGTTTTTGTAAAGAATTTGATCGATTCATTATCAAATTTTAAATGATTGTATACCAATATTGGTTTTGTTGTTTGCTTAACCTGTTCCAGTTCCTGCAAAATCTGCCTAAAACGCCTATCCAAGGCATACCCAAAGAAAATTGAAAGGTGTTCTTGAACCAGTAACTGGTTTAATAAGACTCCTGTCATTGCTACAATATCTTAATAGTCCAACAGAAATATCAGTCTTTGTGAGAAAGAAACTTTTCTTTACTGTAATAAAGAGACCCTCAACAAGGTCGTTGGGAGACTTCTTATTAATGAGCATTGTGAAATGACCAAAATTTCTCTTCACAGTCTCAATATGTCTAGTACATACTAAATCAAGTCATTTTTATTTATATAACCCAAAATCACAAATAATGTAGATTCCGCAGCAATTTTTATATCTGGTGTTAGTCTAATCCTGAGATCAAAGGTCCATCTTAGATTTAGTCATATTTGGTAAGACTTAAATGCAAGATTTAATGGAATAAACAGTTGATGGTCATGATAAAGATACTACAGGCACTCAAGGTAAGCCAATGCTTAGCCTAATATTTTGGTTTGCGTGCTCCACAAACTATTTGGCTGGGAACAGCAACAGCCAAGAATCAAAAAGCTAGAATTGAACAACCGCTTGTTAACATGCCAAAATGAGACGTCTTAAGGCGTTGCAAATCACACGATCTGATATCGCAGTTTTGGTGTTCCTACAACATGGAGTACATTTGCATCACATGAAAGACCAGTAAAATCTAGTGGTCCAAGACAAAACTTTAATATGGTGATCCTGGACAAACGTTAATACTGGGCAAATATCACTAGCAACCTACATGGGTAATCGTTTACGCGAAATTCCACATTCTTGGGCAAGTTAATTATATTCATGGTAATTATTTTCATTCTGACCCAACCCACAACAATTAGGCCAACTTATGTAGGTTTGCACCATAGACTGTATTAAAAGATGTATACAAGTAATGTATCTACAATTGATATTGGAAAAATGTATTGTAAACACAGATTTTTGCGTCAAACTTTTAACCCACACCATCATATCCAGGGTAATTATAGTGACTAGATTAACATCTGTTTCTCAGAATTATTTCTCACTTTCAGCTGTTCTTATTTTTCAAGCATTAAAAAAAAAAAAGAAAACAGTGCAGTTTCAACTGAGTACAAGGTACAGCGCATCTCTTAAAGTTACTCCATTCACAAGCAATAAAACAAAAGCTGGAAGATGTTAAGTAACCGATAAATCCGAAATATTTTACACTGAACCTAAAGGACTGAATCAATTTCGACATTGAGATTAATCATGGTCAAACGTGATACATAATTGAATTGATTTAAGTATGTGGGGTCTTGTGAAAATGCACAAGCATGAGTGATGAAGTAGAGTTCCTAACACAAAGTAAGACACAAGGATGAAGAAAATGATGAAATACTACATATTAAGTGGATCAAGTGGCACATTTGTGCTATTAACTATTGGTTAACTATGGCTGAGGAAAACAAAGCTTTTAATATTACAGCTACAGTTTGGGCTCCATTATTTAATGTTGACATACCATGTCTCACCCCCCCCATGTCATTTATCCAATGTGCATTAAGAAGTCAGTTCACTTCTTGGACTTCTGCTCTCATAACTAGACAGATACTGTGTGTAAAGCTTTAATGTTTGTGCCAGGATCAGGCCACGACCCTGGAAACAATTTTAATTTAAGCATTTTATTTTCTTGTGCACAAGAGGGCATTTTTTTAAATCAAGATACATTTCCAATGTAGTGAAGAGCTACGTCTTACAATAACTGACCCGTCTTTAACCAGATGGTAACATAGCATGCATGTGTTGCTGTTGTGTCTTTTAGCAAATCTTGAAGGAAGTCAGTTTGAAGTCTCCTGCGATTTTGATGTAGCTGATGACAGCCATGTTTTCACGGTTTGGAAACTGGACTTCCTGGCCATGTGGAAGCTCCACTTCAAACATGTCTCCAGCCAGCTTCAACACAATCTAAGATGAAAAAGATTCTTATGTAAAACCTTTTTATTTTTAGTAGAAAATCTGAGACAGGGGGACCATCAAACAAAACCCAAACTACTCCTGCATGGTGTAGTATCACAAAGGGTAAGTGGGGGGAATATGTGTGAGAGAGAAGAGAGAGAGATCCTAGCACAACCTTCCACACCTATTCCAAGAGGAAATTACACCCCCCCCCATTCGTCAGAGTCCCTCACCTTCACATCTGCGCCCCTCTCTAGGAGGTTGTGTATTTCCCGTTTCTCGTTGCCCCAACCACCAGCAGTCTTTGAATTACAAACGAGAACAGCGCCGTGAGTGTCATCATGGAAACGAGGGTTAAAGTGCAGCGCCAGGTTGTCTGTATTACAGCCAAGGTTGATCTGAAATCTGAGTGGATTGGGAATATACAATAAATGTACAGCAGTCTTACCATAAAGATGTTTGCACAGGTTCAATGCGTCACAGGTACAACATTGGACCATATAATCGCCAGGCTGTTTCTAAAGGTGAACACTATTCCAGAGTTAAAATTTCACTGCAGCAATAAACCAGAATGCAGCTGCATTAGAGACCATATTTTATTCAGTGAGGGGACCAATATAAAAAAGTAACATGTTTTGTTAGCTTACCCCTCAGCATCATGCAGAATTACCCCCTTTATTTTCAACTGATCGCCAGCACTCAGATTCACATTCTTCAATTCCAGTTGCTGAGAAACCGTTGTGCAATTAAGCAAACAACACAATTTAAAAAAAGAAACTTAAGTTGCAGTTATAATGGGAGCAGACTTGGGAACAAATAATTATTCATATCTGTCAGGTATCTTTATCCAAAAAATGTCAATCCGTCAGAAACAAAGCAGTTTAACTTACCGTGCCCATTTTGTGTGCTGTGTTGGTGAAGAGTCCTGGAGCGAATGGAGGCTAATGGAAAATGGTCTTGACACAACAGGCACAGTCTCTGTCCTGGAAGACAAAAAGTAAGTCATGTGACTGATGTTTCACTTCATTTATAATGTAAAGCACAAAAGGGTCAGTGATTAGACAGTTACAATGTAGCCCATTCATCATCATGGCAATCAAGTAGCCTGCAGAGGCACTGCTCAATTTAATCACTGCTGTTGATAAGAAGATTAAGTGACTCTTGATCATGCTGCCACTGTGAAATACTCTGCATATTTTTAATTTGGGAGCCATTGAATACACTGAGGAGGGTCTGCAACAAATCACTGATTACGTTTGAGAAAACCACCTACTGGAATACACTGTACCTGTGGTATTCAGTCTATGAATTAAGCAACATTGTCATGTTTGTATGCTTGATTATTGAAAATATAAATAATTATTGATACTCAGACTATTTTAAATATGTGTCTAATGACATGGTCACCTCTTCATACTCCCTGAAGTGGCCCTGGGAAGGCTGCATCTGCAGCCACTCAATTATCATAAGAGATGGTAAGCCCGGCCACACATTAGTTAATTGACATTTTGTTAACCATGTTACACATACAGAAACACATGATCACACATAACTCTTTAGATCATTTAACACACTCAAAAATTATTTGGTATCTGTTACATTACTTTCCTTTGCAGCGCTCACATTTAGTTAACCTTTGTATGTTCAAAACTTAAGTTATATTGAGATGTTCTAATTCTCTTCTGTTTTACCAGTGCTGAGAAGAGTCCTTCTTCCCGCTGTTGGAATCATGTGGTCATGATCAGAAAAAACACAGGTTCCAAGCAGCAGTGGCATTAAATGCAGGAAGTGCCAATTAGGACTGTACCAAATACCCAACACCTCAAGGGGAGATTGGTGTTATTTTAAATAGTCATTTATAGATTCATTTTTATGTAGTTTATTACTTAAATTCCTTTGGCTTTGATTAAAGGAATGTTTGTTTCAGTTAAGAGACTGGCCAGGCTGATTGTTTCTTTTCAGTTAATTTGTGTGTTATATGTTTTATGTAATCCCCCGTGTATGTAAACTGGTTTGATCACACAGTATATATATGTTACCCAGTGTGCTTTGTTTGGTAGGTCAACATTGAGTAGTTTGAACTTTGAGGTGGTTTGTTATAATGTTAAGAAACTGCCACTGTGTGTGATCCCTTACAGGCCCAATGTTACTGCTAGTACTTCATTTGTTATCATTCACTGTGTGAGTGATATGTCATTTTCAGTGACTGCATGATTGAAAATTCAAGGAGGAACCTACTACAGTTTCTGCATGACCTGATTTATTCTTTGCTATTTATATCAATTTAATAAAATAAGGTGGTTTTCAGTTGTAACGTTTGTCTTAAGGTTATGGACATTTGGTTATCAACCATTAAAAAGTGTGCCTGTGTGCCAAATGCATTCCAAGCCTTCAACATATTTATAAGTTTATTCAGTTGTCACAGTGAGAAACTGCAAAAAATGGTCGACCACTAGAACTTTGGGTACCTGGCTGCAGTGAGATTCTGATTCTAAGTCCCATGGGCTTAATCACACATACGTGCACTTTATCACATGCACATATTTGGACTCAATTCACCATCAGTGTTTCAAAAAGTGTGCACCGTAGACACGTGGAGAGAGCGGTACCATTTATATTCAAAGATTCAAGGACATAGCTTGATTATGCCACCTTGGGAAATACTCACAATTTTCACAATATTACACAAACACAAACCCAGTAAAGGGCACACAGGTTAATTCACTAATGAAAGTTAAATTCAAAAGAACCTATCCTACTCCAGACACACAAACAGATCTACACATGACCACACATACTCATTTAGCTAAATATTATACATGAACTCACTGGCTTGCTTGTATGCTTTCTGAACTCCAGAGCAGGGTTTCCTGCCAGAACAGCTGTCCAATTAACACTGCAATAAGCATCATACACATGTTATATGGAGTTACATTTGTGTCTTTTTTATGCAGTCAAGCGGAATAGGTTTGAGAGCAAAACATTCCACACTGCAATCAAAAAATGGTTTATTGCAGATAAAATAAATGCGATGAAAATGTCTATTAATGCAAATCAAAACATTTTGTTTGCAAATCCAAATGTTTTGCTGGCTGTTCAGCTAAATTCTGTGGTCAGTCTCAATCGGAGTGACAGCTTGGCAACAGCCATATTCAGTTAAGAAGAAAGGGTGTTTGAACTCCATGGAGAAAAAGGCAGGAGAAACTCAATTAGCCAGTTGCACGTGATGACGTGTTTCTATTTCTGCTTCCCTGAGTGTGCGATAGTGATGGGATAACCGGCTGATTTTAGTGAATTAGTTCCTTAAATGCCATTCAGTAAAATTAACTACTCTTTTTTTGAGTCAGTCAGCATAACTTCTTCCCGATTTAGGGAAATATGCCATGTCAGAGTTCTGCTGAAAACACAAAGAATTCAAAAAGGAGTGGCTCAAATGGCTGCAATGACGAGGGGTTGCTATCCAGGGGTCTGCCAAGTAAAAAACACAAATTATTGGCCTTGTGGGTGTGTCATCCACCCAGATCTCCTGACGGTCTGGTGTTTGACCCGACTGACAGCCCACCTTTCGGACTGCTGGAAATTAAATGCCCCAATGCAAAGAGCTATGTGGACTGTAGCTACTTGAAAATGCACAGTGGCACATTGAAATTAAAGCAGACTCACAGCTACTACTGGCAAGTGCAAGGTCAGCTCCTACTTACAGGGATGGAGTGGTGTGACTTTGTTGTTTTTTTGACTTTGTTGAAAATATTCCACTACCAGTCTTGCTTTCAAAATCTACTTAAAGTATCAAGTGTAAAAGTACTCATTGTGCAGTAAAATGTTCCCTGTTAGTTTTTCACTATTAGATATGTTGTTTCTGGAATAATATTACTGCAGCATTAATGTGTGTTGCATTTTTACTGCTGTACATGTTTATGTTTGTGCTCATTTTAACTACTTTATATACCATTTGGTAGTTTAATCTACAACAATGCATCATATTGCCTACATTTGTTAACAGATATTTTAAATGTAATTACCTGCAATAAGGAAAACATGTGTTATTTTGTGCATACCAGCAGCCTACCTGTGCCTGTATGCTTCTGCCAGATTGGTTATCCATTCTGCCCTGGAGTCAAGGGAAAGTACCATCATTGAGTGGGAAAGGCCATAATACCTCACGTTAACTGTGTATTTGAGCTATTTTCACTACAAGTAACATCAATAATACCGTGCCACTAGACTTTAAGCTGGCTACAAGGTGATACAATAATACAACACATCATAAATATAAGAAACTCACGTTAGATTGTTTAACACAAGCTCTAAGCGAGCAGCTAGAGGCTGATGAAATAATATGTATTTATTGTTACATTACAGCAGTACAGATTGTTAACCAAAAGCAATCTACATGCACCAGCTCAATCATACATTATTGCTATCACTAAGACAGAAGACATGAGTAAAGAAACATACATGCCTATTGAGTATAATCTTTCATAGTTGGTCCCGCCTACTGAATTCAGCTGCACAGCAAGCAAAACCTTTGGATTCACAACCAAAACTTTTTGATTTGCTTAAATACACGTTTTCATCACATTTATTTTACTTGCCATAAACCTATTTATTTGATTGCAGTGTGGAAAGTTTTGCTCTCAAACCTAATGTGCTTGACTGCATAAAGAAAGACACAAATGTACCTCCATAGAGTACATGGAGCACATACTAATAGAATGAGGGTTACAGTATGTAATGTACATTCTCCTGTTCATCTCTGTCCCAGTCTGTTGGCGTGAGAATTGTTTGAGCAGCATGAGACTCAACGTAAAACAGTGTGTCACATGCCAGAAGCGTGAGAGTTGGCAACACTGCACTAAAGAAGAAGAATTTCTGACAGCTTCAATTTGGTCACTAGGAAGTGGTAGTTGACTCCAGTCGCTAGACGAATTTAATGTGTGCAGTTCCCATCTGTGGCCACTGGATGGCAGTAAACATTGTATCTTGATTTTAAATACGTTTAATGTTTTTTGGAAGTCATTACATGGGCTTCATACTAGTAGGCTGTAAATATATGTGTATTATTCCCACTAAAGAATGTGGAGTTGGTGTTTCTAACTGTGACCACTAAAACTATTAAAATATTAGTATTCCCCAACAACAACAACTTCCGCTATGTTGCCGGAAGTGACAAAATAAAGTAAACAGAGGAGCTGCCGGTGGATCCAGAAATTAAGATAATTGCGACAAAAAGAAGCGTTTTTTAACAGATATTTAGCTTTTTATACACACTGGGGGCATTTGTATGAGAAACCGGTGTACATTCTAATAAAGGTAAATCGTTTACGTTTCTGAACAAGTGAAGTGTGTTATTCCACCTGCAGATAGCCTGACGTCACGTTAGCTAGCAGTTAAACCACCGTTAGCAACCGTTTTCTTGCTTTCTTCCGTCACTACAAAGAAACATTACAGCAGTAGTTTTGACCGCATAGGTTGATGCATTCAGTTTTACTGTTACACTCATTTAGACTAATTTATCTGACCAACACCAGGTAGTTAGCATGCTGTGCACGTTACCAGCTGTGTGTCCATCCGCTGCAGCAGCTAGCGTCATCTCTCGCTGCACAGCTCTGTAATCAATGGGATCAGGCGAGCAAAGCTGCGAGGCTCGTTCATTTCGATGCTCTGACAGACCTGCATTATTTTTTAGCACAATGCCATTCGACATATGCTGTGTTTCCCACCAGCTCACTTGAAATTATTTAATTTCCTTGGTAGCTCAGACAGAGAGAGAGAGCTGCTCAAATAGTCAGAAAACTCTCTTGATCGTTCTGTCTTCATCACGTCATATCATCAAGTACAGTCATCATATTTAACGTAATGGGTTTTGTTATAATCACACACAGGTTTTACAGGGACAGGGTTGACTCTGCCCTGCAATGTTCACAGACATGGACTATGAACTGGAGGAGGACAAACTGTGAGTCATAATTATATTTCACCTTTTTATAATCTGCATTGTGTAAATGTGTGTTTGACAATATGGTCATTTTTAAATCTTCTCTTCATACAGGGGACCACATACACTGACAAAACAAAAACTACTGCAATTAAATCCTTAAAACCATAGCAAATGATGTGAGCTTAAGTTCTGATATGAACTCATAAGTGCTCATTAATCTCATTATTTCAAGAGCTTTATACTTTAATGCTGTACTTCTTAGAGTTGTCCAAAAACAGGGTCCAGTAAATGCTGCAAATCTCAATCTATCATGTTTACTGCTCAACAGGGGGATACCAACAGTACCTGGTACTGTGTGTCTGAAGAAAGATGGTAATAACCTTATTGGGATCAGTATTGGTGGTGGGGCACAGTACTGTCCTTGTCTCTACATTGTCCAGGTAGGTACAGAACAATTGGTTTTAACTGAGTTCATGAACCGATCACAAAACATTTGTATACATTTTTAAAATAAGTTGGATATGTGAGAACATATGTGATGTCTCAGTGTATGCCATTGTTAAGTGTGGACCTGATTCAATGGCGATGAAGCGCAGTTTGATTGAGTCAGAGGGGAAATGTTTACAGTCTGTGTCATTTGTACCTTTTTTAATGCTGTTTCTGTTGTCTCACAGGTCTTTGATAACACCCCAGCAGCTCTGGATGGGACTCTGGCAGCAGGCGATGAAATCACAGGCGTGAATGGGAAACCAGTGAAGGGGAAGACTAAAGTGGAGGTGGCCAAGATGATTCAAGCTGTCCAGGTACACAAAAGATGGGAATGGAAGCACAGTCTATAGTCATTTAAAGTCCTGAACAACACCAGGATATGCTCAGATGGCTTATTATTTACCTCTTCTACAACACTGTGGATACACAGTCTACATCTGGACCAATTCCACGAAGTGATCCCTGTTAGTGATCGAGGTAGTTGATGACTAACATACAAAACGTAACCCTGACAAATGCAAGTAATTTGGTTTTGTGGCTTTTCAATTTGTTTTGGCTTCATCATTCACTCAGGCAGTTGTTCGAATGTTCTCTTATCTTCAGAAATGTCCTACTGGTGTGACAGTTAGGCCATTTTAAAACAACATAGGTGTGTGGATGTAGCCTTAAACTCCAGGCCACCAATGACCTGTGTCTTTTAATGAATTCAAACAGGAAATCAAGCACATGTGGACATGAATAGAAACATGCAAAAGGAATAGAAAATTACTCACGTTTTTGTGTCTCGCTGTGGCAGTGAATGGACCAACAGTTTTAATAATTGTGGGTGCAAACCCACCGTTGGACTGTAGAGAAGAGGGACTCTACTGACTTGTTCAGCCGTGCAAAAGAGGTCAGGACAATAACACTGTAGCATTTGGCGTAACGTCACAGATGCAGCCTGGCTGTGTTGTTTTTGCCACCCATTGTTCCCACCCAGAATGTTCCATGACTTCCTGCACGATGGATTAAAGACAGGGTGCAATGTGGGATTTAAAGCATTACATCTGTGTGTGTTGCTGTGACACATTCAGTGCAAATACAGCATGTGAGTTTCACCATCGGCACCATGAAGTTGGAAAAGTTTGCACATTATTAATCTTGCCACATGTAATAGGGTAACACGTATTTTAAATGTTAATTTTAGAGTTTTATAAAATTAAATAAATGGTGGACATTAGTTGTTTTCTAGAGATGGTCTTCTATTAAATACATCCAGTTTATTTATTATTGCTGGTTCTACTGAGTGTCTTTTGATTACGTTTTCACAGGCAGAAGCAACAATCCACTACAACAAACTGCAGGCAGACCCCAAACAGGGGAAGTCTCTGGATATAGGTATCTCCCCCACTAGCCACAAAGTCACTGTTAGTCTTGATTCATTCGTTGTTTACTGTATGTGTATTATATATTATTTTGCATTGCATTGTATTCTTCCATCATCACAGTAACTTCTGTCCAGTGCTGAAGAGTCCATTAAACACATGTTCTGTGTGTTTCAGTGCTGAAAAAGGTCAAACATCGCCTGGTGGAGAATATGAGCTCCGGCACAGCAGATGCTCTTGGTCTCAGTAGAGCGATTCTGTGCAATGGTGAGATTATTGTTATGATTTTATGAGTATGTATGTGCTGGATGGATGGATGCTCATGTGGATTCATTTTACTTTACAGATGGACTTGTCAAAAGACTGGAGGAGCTGGAGAAAACAGCAGAGCTCTACAAAGGTGAAAAGGACAAAGCAACTACTAGTAAACTAGTGTTGTAGTTTGGTATGATAACTCACACTTTACCATCAACTGTGTTTTGGGAAGCAGTAATCGCAGGTAATTGTTAATGTAGTATTTTAATCCGATAGGCTGTGTTGAGGTGAGTTAAAGGTTCACTTGTTTTGTTCAAATGTCTCATCAGTCCTCTGTTTGCGTGTAGGGCTGATGGAGCACACAAAGAGACTGCTCAGAGCTTTCTTCGAGCTCTCTCAGACTCACAGAGGTGAGTTACTGGGATCAAAATCAGAAATCATAAGCAAAGTATTACTAAGTTGTTTTGTGCACCTTTCTTTTTTTTTTACCTTTGACATTGACTAGCAAAGAAGAAAAAACACATCCTTTTCATAGAGCTCCGCTTCAGTGACTAATATGTCTGATTGGTATTTGAAAATCCATCCCTTCAGCGTTTGGGGATGTTTTCTCTGTCATCGGCGTACGAGAGCCCCAGGCCGCCGCCAGCGAGGCCTTTGTGAAATTTGCAGATGCTCACCGCAACATTGAGAAATATGGTATTCAGCTGCTGAAGACCATCAAACCTGTGAGTACAGATACAAGTTTGACGTTGAAGCACTGACTAAAAACATAAAACACATGCATGTTTGTTAAGATGTCTGCTCTGTTATACTGTGCGCCTGTGATGTATCTACTGTCTGGTCCATCTCTCAACATATCAAACACCTGGCCAATCATATCTTGTTGTGCAGATGCTGCACGATCTGAACACGTACCTTCACAAGGCCATACCCGACACGAAGCTCACCATCCGCAAGTACCTGGATGTGAAGTTTGAATATCTGGTAAGGCTGCAGCCCTCTGTGCCTTTTAGGTTTAGTGCCATCACATGTAAATCACGTTCCCTGTCGGCCAACAGAAAAACAGTATGGATTCCTTGTGTCTTTCAGTCATACTGCCTGAAGGTGAAGGAAATGGATGATGAAGAATACAGCAGTATTGTAAGTTCCCATTTTAGTATGAGGATTTAAATCAGTATGATGTAAACCAGATTTATGGAAAAATGTGTTGCGCACTCATATTGCTATTGCTATTTGACACAACTTCAGACCACACGCACACTAAAATGCATAAAAGAGATCTGTCCAAAGGCATTTATTAGTTTCTGACTCTGAGGAAGTGGGAAAACCATAAAAGTCCCCCAAACTACTGTACTTCTGAACTATCTCTTTAACCAAAGCTCACACATTTAGACTTTTTTGAGCCCCCCCATGTTTCTGTTCTCGTATCATCTGAAGCAGTGAATAATGTGCTTCTTCCTCCAGGCCATGGGAGAGCCCCTGTATCGAGTCAGCACTGGTAACTACGAGTACCGCTTGGTGCTGCGCTGCCGGCAGGAGGCTCGCGCACGCTTCGCCAAAATGAGAAAGGATGTTCTGGAGAAGATAGAGCTGCTGGATCAGAAACATGGTCTGTTGTTGTTGTTTGTCTTTTTCAGCTATTGCTTTCCAGTTAGTCACTCTTATCATCATGGTCATTACATCTGTCTGATCACTTTCTCTCTATCCACCACAAATGTCTGTCACTCTCCCCAACTCACCGGCCATACCAGGATGTATCAGGTCACGGGTCTAAACACACAAAAAAGTCAGGTTTTTGCTCACATTGCCATCTGATATTTAAAGCAGGATGTGAGAGGAGAAGGGGCGAGGCAGTATACATGCGACAGATGAGACATAAAAGAGAGAGAGCTTAACGGAGTGTCCACTGTTTAAATTAGAGATGTTTAAAAACTAATGCTTTGACTTTTGTTCATGTGAAGTTCATTTTAACAAGGTTACATTTTCACTTTTTATCAGTGGTTATCAAGATAATATCATATACTACATTTGGTGGCCAAAGTACATTTTTGGTGGCCAAAATATAAAGTTATGTAAAAACAATCCAGAAAAGGCAAGTAACTTTCTGTGGCCATGGTTAATGTCAAACCCTAAGACAACAGTAGTGTGATAATTTCATATTGGCAAACGGCTCGAGAGGTAATGATGCTTTCATTGTAATTGAAATGAAATGGTACATTATCAGGATTTAGCCAGAAACAACCAAACAAGCCATGCAAAGATACAGAGAAATGTAAAGATATGGAGCGGGAATGATTTCCGTCCCCTCTTCTTCACCTACAGTCCAGGACATCGTGTTCCAGCTGCAGCGCTTCGTCTCAGGCATGTCGCATTACTATGACGAGTGCTACGCCGTCCTGAAGGAGGCGGATGTCTTCCCCATCGAAGTGGACCTCTCCCGGACCATGATCAACTACAGCAGCCAGCCATTCTCCTACACTGGAGATGAGGGGGAGGAAGAGGAGGAGGAGGAGGAGGAAGGAGGAAGCGACGCAGGCAGACAAGCAGAGAACGGCGCTGAGAAACTGATCGATGACGAATGAGAGCGTGTATGTGTGTGGTGTTCACCCCTCTCTAACTTAACTGTTCTTCACTTGCATTTAATGTCAGTGCACTCACAGCAGTGATCTTGGCAGTGGAATATAGCAGCTGAAATGGATGAAACTATTGCCACAAAGTTGAAAAACTGCTGAAAATTGCTGCTATAAAATCAACTGCTTTGTTGTTAGCAACTTTCTCTTTAAAAAAAAGACTTCCTGCTTTTTGATGTGACAGTCCTCCACATGTGAGGTCGTCGCTATGAGAGACAAAACTAACAGAAGGCAACTTTATTTTAATCTGAATGTCATGGAGGGGTTTTAATACGGCAGAGCAGGATTTATATGCATCTGAGGTGTGCCTTCGTAGCTCTTAATGAAGTGTGATGTGCTTATTGTGGATTGTTATAAGTTATATCTTGATATTTACACAGTTGTTTTCTCTACTACAAACTTGTCATATTCTGGACAGGGATTTATTTAGCTACCTAAACCGTTAGTTTGTGGTAAAAGTGTCTCCTCAGCTTAACAAACGACTGGCAAATGACACTGATGGATAAATATGCAGAATGTGAAGGTGTTATTGAAGATGATGATCGACTCTTTCGAGACATCTTTTCCTACATGAAGTGTTTGTTTCATGCAGCCGTTACACTCCTTTGTCCTCTTTTTCTTCTACTTTGTACATGTTTAGTTGTTACACAAAGGAGAGCTTCTATTTGCCCCAGCTTCACAACCAAAAGTCTTTTTAAGGAATCTGTTTCACTTACTCGTACTGCTCACTTTTTCTTCTGACACTCGCCTGCATTTCAGACTTTCCTCTCAACGGCATGTTTTTTGTTTTTTTTATTCCACTTTGGTAGCCTTTTTATCTAGGAGCTTAACACCACAACGCTACATGTAAATGTGTAAGTGCAAAGGGAAAGAGTGCAAGAAGTCTGGCGTTGTAAATGTTCCTGTCATTCCCACTTTATTTATATATTTTTTTTCAAAATATATTTAAAAGTTTTAATGAGCAAGATTGATTGTATATTATAGTGAATTTAATTATCCACTTGTATTATTCTTTGTTGTCAGTCATTCGTTTTGACTTCGGGGGGTTTAGATGATTTTGAACATTCGCTTAGGGGCAGCATGGCATCAGATCACACTGCAGTCAGCAATGACTGAATTAAGTAACATTTTGTTGTGTTGTTTTCTTTCTGAGTAACTGGAATGTAATGAATCAAAAGGACCTACTGTATGTTATTTTATCTTACACACCCACAGCATGCATGTTGGCTCGAAGTATTTGGACTTCAGTTGACTATATGAGCTTTAAATGGCTTAATGGTCGTTTTTTTCCCCCCCATGAATAAAATCATATCTAAGGTGTTTGGCCTGTTGTAGCGGGACATATGTTAATTGTTTGTTTGTTTTTTCAGCTAACGTTAAATTAGGTGAAAGTGTTGTTCTTGTTTTTCTTTAAACCATTGTTTTATTAACTGGTGCAGTGTCCCTGAAACTGTAAGACAATGAATCAAATAAAGTCAAACAAACAACATGCGCTTGAGCGGCGATAGTGAATCAAAAGGTCAAGTTCCCTCGTAGCAACGTGTCACTCACAGATCAGCTGTTCTCCGTCTATAAATGGCTGCGGTGCGACGACTCTGTGCTGCAGAGCCCCAGTGGCCTAATGGATAAGGCACTGGCCTCCTAAGCCAGGGATTGTGGGTTCGAGTCCCATCTGGGGTGAACGCTTTTCTTGTCTATTGTCATTCTGCAGCGGAAAAACACCGAATTAGGCTGAAAGAGCGTCAAATTCCAACTAAGGCTGTGACACTCAGCAGCGCCGCCTGTTCCCGTTTCCTCCCGCCGGCAGCCAATCAGGAGACGCTCCACTCCGATGAAACCTGGACTTTCCCTCCGCACATATGATCTGATTTCCTCTTCGCCTGCGCCTCTCACTGCTGCAGCCATGCTCTCAGCAGAGAGGACGTGTGTCTTCCTTTTGTTGATTGTCCCTGCGACCTTCGCCTCTGCTGACCGTGAGTAGGACTGTGTGTGTGTGTGTGTGTGTGTGTGTGTGAGAGGATCTAATGGCTGTACTTTTCAGGGTTTAACAGACAAGAGTTTTACTTACGCTGCCTGTCAGCTGTTGTGATTTAATGTTTGCCTTAAGGTAATCCCCCAGACTCACGAGGGCTCCTGTGACTGTTTACCTTTTTAACTTTCATTTTCGTTTATATCCATAAATCCATATATTACCGTGAACCGGTACAGAAACATTTATATTAATAAAAGGAAGTAAAGTAGAAATACAGGCAGACAGGGAGGGATGTGAGCTTTTTACTGACTGGGACATCTAGTCTTGTGACCTCTGTGTCATCTGTCAATAAAGCTGAAGCAAAAAAACAAAAAATGCAATGCATAGTAACATGCAGCAATATTCTGTCATTATGCCAGCATCAGCTGGGAAAAGCAATATCAGTGTTAGTCCTTTGCTAGATTTACTGCACAAAAGGAGAATTGGCCTAACCTTTTTTTTTTATTATTATCAGGAGTCACTGCCCAAACTTTATTGTCCCCACTCTACATGACTGTTGTGTAGCAGATCTTGTCCTCTACTGCAATGGTGTTTCATTTCTTCCCAGAGATGACCGCAGCCACGGTGTACTGGGACCCCCAACACAAGATCGTCCTGCTAAAGGAGGGGGTGCTGGAGACGGAGGGGGATGCTTACGGGTATCTGAATAACACCCTGTCCAGTACAGGCTGGAGCGTCCTGGAGATCCGTGCCGGTTACGGACAGACCCCTGAAACTGATGAGGTGACTTTCTTCCTGGCCGGCTACCTCGAAGGCTTCCTCACTGCCCAGTAAGTGTCCTGAACGTGGTGTCATGCTCACTTTGCAGCACTTTGATCAGCTTTCACCTTTGACACCTTCTGTAGCAACTAAGAAATGATTGACAGCACCAACCAGCCTCCCTCGTGATGAAGCAGAAAAATACAAAATAATAAGGATCATCGAAAACTAATCAAAACACTTTGTTTTAAGGTCCTAGCTGTACTTTTGTTACTCTCACCACGTTCGTTTAGTATTCATATGTTCTCTCCCTCCGCAGGCAGATGATGGACCACTACGCCAATATGTACCCGCAGCTGATCCATGACGCAACGATCCTCGACCCGGTTCAGAGTTTCATGGCGTGAGTCAGTTCTCGTTTAATTTAAAAAAAAATTTAAGCCATAGCAACACACACAGTCACACATCACTATCACCATCTTTCATATCCTCTTCTCAGAGTTGTTGAGTTTAGCTCATGCTGCCCAGCTCGAGGTGGGATGTTGAAGACATTTAAGCTCTCTCTGTAATGGCATTCGGCTGGTCTTGATCAGGCCAGAATTTCATATCGATAACGTTTTTGATGGTGCAATGTTTGAAAGGTTTTGAGTGGCCTAAGGGGATTATCTTGCTTTCCATGCATGATTCCTCAGTGATTCAAGTCCGTCTGTCAACATGTATCTGTTGGGCCACATGTCCGCAGAGCTTTTTGATCACAAGCTCAGCGTTTGGCTCTTTGCTTCTAAGTGTTTTGCAGTAAATAATTATAATGACAACAGTTAACAGTAAATGTCGCTCTTGTACCTGTAGGAAGCAGGACGAGTGGACCAGAGCACAGGTGAAACTGAACAAGAGCTCTGATCCTCTGTGGAAACACGCAGGCTTCATCGTGGCCCAGATGGACGGGCTGCAGGCAGGAGTCGCACAATGGGCCAAGAAACAAGGGAAAAAGGTATGACGGCCACGTCTTAGCAGCTTTCCTGGTGTTTATACGGGCTAATGAGAGGGAGGACTGTCGTTTACATGCATAGAAGCCCTCTGTACAATGAAAAAACAACTTTTTTTAAAGATTAAAAAAAAGTGTCCTAATTAAGAAAATCTTCATAAACGTATGAATCTAAATTTATAAAGGAAACGACAAATTCCCCTTTTAAGATCCTTGTGATTGTGACTTCATCCGACTGGTGCACTGCTTTAAAAGCTGCTCTGCCAAGTTCTTATTCAAAATGAGGAACCTCCACTGCAAACCACACTTTTAATCATAGATCACATTTTGTCACTCTAAACGTTAAAGGGACATGAGATTGTATGCCATGTAGATCAAATGCAGATACAACATTTTTAAGGTTTATGAGAACAAGACGACACCACATAAGATGCCAATATTATTATTTTACTATGAATAAAACTCACAATATTACGGACTCTTAGCTGTTTAGAAATCACATCTATACAGTATATCATAGTTTTATTTTCTTTTAGCACCAGTTTAAGGTGAATGAGGGATTTTTGTTGAGACATAAAGTTAAACTGCAGCTTGGATAGTGATATAGCTCAAGTAGCTCATGATTTCAGAGATAT
This sequence comes from Gadopsis marmoratus, assembly GCA_036023855.1. Classification (NCBI taxonomy): domain Eukaryota; kingdom Metazoa; phylum Chordata; class Actinopteri; order Centrarchiformes; family Percichthyidae; genus Gadopsis; species Gadopsis marmoratus. Next base: position 3,848 of record JAVQJF010027166.1, on the reverse strand, counting down.
TAAGCGTATCAATTGTTTTCATATTTGGATCGGTGGCTGTCTCACTATGGAAGCAACTCTTTTACACTACCATTCCTTTTCAGTCACTGACCAACAACTGTTTATCTGGTGTCCTTCCCATAGCCGCTGTCCCTGTTTGCCATCCAGTTCCTGAATGCAGTGGGAGACCTGCTGGACCTGATCCCAGCCTTGGTCAAACCTTCCAACCCTCTGCTCAGAGACTTCAAACTTCCAGGGATGGGACACTGCTCTGCACTCATCAAGGTCAGAGGTCGAAACATTCCATATTCTACACGAGAAACACTCACTGGAACACAACAGCCAGTGTTGTAGACTGCAGGCAAAATGTTAGTTAGTAAAGCAACTCCAACATCAGCCGTAAGGTTTAAGCTCTCTCTTGCATAAGTGAAGAATTTAGTCTAGAAAAGTGCATTTTTAAACCATTTTTAACACCCTCACCGGGTATACAGGGCTTAGTGTGACGCAGTAGTGTGTGCAGTTTCATAGTTAGTGAAAATGTGTATTGTGTGAGGTATGAAAAAATACCTTATTATGAAACAATGTATGTATTTATTATGCCATCTACTGATATACGTACTTTCTTCATTGTTCCAATCCTTTGTGCCATGTCTGTGTATCGCAACATTTGTGAAATTCACATTTTGTGAATTACAATTATGTAGCTGCAGTCAATAAGCTCCTTTTTTTTGTTCTTTTTTCTTTTTCTCAAGTGGCTTCAAAATGACATATTTGCTGCCACATTTACATTCTGTACCAGCTTTTGCAAGATATCACTGAAGCAATATGAAACTTGCGATGAAATCCAAGATGAATCCATTTTCTTATGGAGCCACAGTGACGTCAAATAGAAAAATCAACATGTCTCTTCAACCTTGTTATTGTTACTATTGAATCTAACTCCTCTTTGATTTCTTCTGGCCTCCCCGTCAGATGCTGCCCGGCTTCGAGAACCTCCTGTTTGCCCACTCCAGCTGGTACACCTACGCTGCCACAATGCGGATCTACAAACACTGGGATTTTCGTATCGCCGAGCCCAACACGGCCACTGGGAAACTATCCTTCAGCAGCTACCCAGGTATGTAGGCCTGATTAAAAAAGTTCTTCAAAGATAGCAAGTAAACGATTGCAGCTGTAGCTTGTTTGTGGAGATGGTCAGGAGTTTTCTTGGCCTCTCTTTCTCTTCAGGTTTCCTGGTGTCCCTGGATGACTTCTACTTGTTGGGCAACGGTCTGATGATGACCCAGACCACCAACAACGTCTTCAACTCCTCCCTTTTTGACACGATCACCCCCAGCAGCCTGCTGGCTTGGCAGAGGGTCAGGCTGGCTCACAGTTTGGCACATACCGGAGAAGAGTGGGCCAAAACCTTCTCCATGTACAACTCTGGTGAGGGATTACATATTTGCATAGCAATGAAATTATTTTACAAGACAGCAGTAACACTTCAACAATCAAGAGGTCAATAACAGTTAATTAAAGAACATTTTATTTACAGCAAATCCATAAAAAACTGAAGTACTAAATGTATACTTGCCAATCTTTTTCCAGAGATCTTTAATGCATTCATTTTACCTTCCAGGCAGCCATTGAAATACATTTATTTTAGCACCAAATTAAAATCAACTTGTATAGACCTGATGCAGGAGAACTCCACCAATTTTATACTTCCAGGTCTGTTTACAGGTCTAGGGGAGTACAACTGCATACGTGTGTGTGTGGGGGGGCTGTACAAATCCTTTTGTCCCCAGAGTGCGAATCCCAAGCCTCAAGCTAGGTTTGAGATGGGTCGACATTCAAGATTCAAATCCCCGATCCGAATCTTGAACGTCTGCGTCAGTAATTCATCATCATGAGCATCGTGTCAGTGTTACATTACGTGCATTCTGAAAGCACAAACCGAGTTTAAAGCCTCGCCTCTGTTGTGAAAAGCCTCATGAACATTGTGAAAAGGATTATGCAAATTTGGAAATGTCTCACAAGAGTGGTTTCGCTGTAAACTCATCATGGAACCCTCGAATCCTGTAGGCACCTACAACAACCAGTACATGGTGTTGGACAGAAGCAAAGTGAAGCTGGGCCTCAGTGTTGATGACGGCGCTCTGACTGTGGTGGAGCAGATCCCCGGGCTGGTGGAGTACTCTGACCAGACTCAGGCTCTGCGCAGAGGTAACAAGAGATCCTTTTTTTCCCCTCTTTTCTAACACTATTTGTTCCATTTGAACGACGTCTGTTGCTGCCTCTGTTCACCGCAGGTTACTGGCCGTCCTACAATGTTCCCTTCCACCCAAAGATCTACATGCTGAGTGGTTACGGAGAAATGTGGAAGGAGTATGGAGAGGACTTCTCCTATGATTTGTGTCCCAGAGCCAAGATCTTCCGCCGCGACCAGGCCGACGTCAAGGACCTGGACTCCTTGAAGCGCATCATGAGGTTTAATGGTGTGTCATTTAGTTTTGTATGACTCTCATCCAGCTGGTTCTCTATATCAACTGGAACCTGCACATCTTTTGTTTTCATAGGTTTGATTATTCAGCAGCTTAAACCACAGTGAGCTCTCTGTTAACTGATTAACCTAGTAGTGGTTTGAGAGCCCTCTAGCTTTACTTCTCAAAAAATAGTCAAAAAATTTTAAATAAGGATCTGCTTATTCGCCCAGAAGCGAACTCGTATTTGCCAGTGGCCACATGCTTAATATAGCAATTTTTGTTTGTTCGCTTGTTTTCAGATTACAAGAAGGATCCGTACTCCAAGGGTGACCCCTGCAAGTCCATCTGCTGCCGTGGCGACCTGAGTACAGAGAAGCCTTCACCAGGAGGTTGCTATGACACTAAGGTACACTAACAGAGGCCACTTGGGTTCTCGCCAAATCGAGTGGTTTGTAGCTCGGCTCTGATTTTTCTCTGCTTCCTGTGTTGGTCTTCGTCCAGGTAACAGATTTCAACATGGCTGGGGGCTTTGGTGCGGAGGCGGTGAACGGGCCAACAACACAGGACGGACTCCCGCCGTTCATTTGGGATAAATTCAGCAGCATCAGCCACCAGGGACTGCCACGGACCTACAACTTCACCTTCATCAGGATGCAGCCTCTTCTCTTCGAGCCGTGAGGTGTGTGTGTCTGTGTGTGTGAGAGACAGAGAGAGAAGCCTGATGCTCTCTCAGTTATGAATGATGATGGTCCAAGATACAATCTGATGTTCCTTCCGTGAGTCACACATCCACTTACAGAGTAGTGATTCTTATTTGAACTATTGCTTGAAGTTCAGACTTGCGTCCCGGGGTATGTTGGATGATATACTTTGGATAGAAATCTGTAGTATTTTTATACCTGCACGTGTGCCTTGAACTCTGAGGCTGACTGTAAATGCAGGATCATTGCACTAATTCAGTGGTTATGCCGTCTTCAATCCTATTTCTAAATGCTCGCAGGTATTCATACCTGCAAACACTATCAGTGCAGTGTCATACTCAGGGCTGCTGCTTGTGCTGGGATTCATGCTCCTCTATTTCTTGTGCTGTACAATGAAAATATCTCAGGTTTGTATTTTTGCCTGTGTATCATGCCATGTAAAATGTTTATTAAAGTTGTACAGTGGCACCGGTGCACTCCCGTCTTCAGTCTTGTCTTTGTGACTCTTTGTGTAGACATTTTTCACTGGTGCCAGCTGATCTGTGATCTGTGTTGGGAGAGACTCGTGACCCAGCTGTTTTTTTTTTTTTTTAAAGGTGCTATATAAATAAATTTTATTAATATTATTATATTATGTTTATTGGTTGCACTACAACGTTTTTATTGTCGGGCATAAATGGTTAATGAAACGTGTGAAAGA
>JAVQJF010027157.1:0-12421 GCA_036023855.1 Gadopsis marmoratus | reverse complement strand
GTTTTTCTTTCTATTTCCTCCGTTTTTCTTGTGACTATTTGGTTCTGTTGCTCCTCTAGGTCCCACCAAAATTGAAGACGATCTGTTTTAAGGTTTTTTATAATTATTTTATCATATTTATTGTAAAGGACAGGCAGGGCTGAGCCCTCTTAGCCCATTGATACCAGCCGTCCGTGAGGCCTATTATATTGAGAGCCATGTCTACAGAGCTCGGAACATCTTTTTCAGATTCCCACTATGTGATATGTGGAACTGGAGAATATATAGGACCCTGGGAACATAGGAATTAACCCATTGTGTGTTATGGTTGGCTAGGTCCATGAGGGCTCAGGGCTCTAGTTGACTATTTCTGCATTGTATACTTGTTATTCAGTTCAATTCAATTTTATTTATATAGCGCTATATCATAACAGAGTTATCTCCTGTTCACTTTGTTTCTGTGTTCTGAGTAAAACAGCACTCCAGTTTATTGAACTACAAACAGTCTGGAATTTCAGAAAAATGCCTCTGTAACGGGGGCGTAACAGTGGGTAACATGATTCTACAAGTGCAGTCCCTTTCCGCAAACAGTATTTAGAGCCCTCAAAACCTCCTGCACTCAGACACCAACAGTGATGCCACTGGTGACTTCAACTAAAGACATCTGTGGGGATTCAAGAGAGTCTTGGGAAATAAAGGGAAATTCAATGTGCCATCATACTGTAATTGCTACTTGTGGACAACAGAGGTAATTTCACTTTTAGCAGAGAGTGAATCCTGGCTTTACGTGCTCTTCTTTTTACTCTAGTTCTTTATTAATTAATTTATTTTGAGCTTAATTTTACTTGAGTGGTGATTTTAGAGATGAGATTGGACATGGTCACAGTGATATGTTTTTTTTTTTTTAATTTTGTTTGATTTTGTTGGTCTGGTTAATGCCATCTAACTTGGCGGCTCATTTCTTTTTAATTGCTGTTCAATGGAATTGTTGTTCTTTAGGAGTTTGTTCAGATGTGTGTGTATGTTTTACCTTTTGCTCTAGTTATTGTCAATCGTTGCCTTATGTAAAGCTCTTTGTAACTTGTTTTTTGAAACGTGCTCTACATATAAATTATGCCTGTTTTGAATATGTAGCAAAGGACTGTACTGAAAAAACATGTGAAACATTCAGCATCCTTTAGGTAGTACCTCTCGACGTGTCAATGGACAAGAAGAGCTTTGAGTTTGGGAAATTAATTGAACAAAATGAACGAGCACAGAAAAATGAGAGGTGCTCCAGGAGGGAGGGAAAATGACCTTGGGAAAAATTCCATTTATTGCTTGCCATAGGCAAATTGAGGTTGGGAGCCACTCGGTGCAAAAAAAAGTCCTGTTTATTGCTGACATTTCCAGTAGAATTAATTCTAACACAAAAACTTTGCACACGTACCTGTGTGAAACCCTCTCCCAGTGCTGTTGGGAGAGCCTAAACCAAGAGGCCCAGTAGAGGAACAATAGATGGCTGGCAGTGTGCCTAGTCAAGCCATTGAAAGTCTTTAACTGAACGGTTTCTCTCAGCATTGACGATAAACTGTATGAGGATGCGAAGGCTATAATTTGATCCAGACTATAGAGAAAACTGCTCCATCAAGAGGAGGTCCTTCAGTTTGTTTTGCAGTGAGATCATTAATTCCACTTAGTATGAAGAGAAAGAGGAAGGAGCTGAATACCCTTGACAAAAAGTGGCAGAAAATAAATTTCTGGCGTTTATTACTACATGCTGTGTTCAACAAAATGAAACACAAGCAGACAAAGGTTTTGACATGGCATCAATCCATCAGAGCCTCCCCTATTTTAGCTTTATCAATGGAAACAGCACAACAAAGTATTGAGATGGCGAAGCTGCAGTGAAATCCAGAAGCATGTTTCTTTTCACAATCACTGTTATTTTTAGGCATACTATCACTAGAAGTGGTACTCAGTAACATGTTGGCAAAGTTTCTAGTGGGATTGAAAGTCCCACCTAAAAGGATTTAATTAGTGCTTTGAATGAATAACATTTGAGGCATTTCTCTCTCTGTCCTTGGTAATCAGTTCTGGGCCATTAATGTGAGGATGACTATCGACTGGCAGAGCAGGCTGCTGATAATTGAATGTGTAGAGGCCATTAAACATTCCTAATCAAAAACAAACACTCCAAAGCCACAGTTCCTGCAGAACAATAAGATGCAACAATAATGGAAGCCCATTTGTTGGAAGCAAACAAAAATGGCCTCTGTATCTTCCCTCGTCTACAGCCCTGGTCTTTGATTTTTATTGGGCTATCAGTGCCAAAAATTCAGAATTTGACTGGGCAGAAAATAGGCTGAATTTCTTGAAGCATGGCATCATATTGAATTTCCCAAGTTAGTGTTTTGATCCAAACAGCAGAGAGGGGGCAGACACTTTGTAACTGAAACATTCTCAGAGGCTTCATTTCTTATGCAAACAGGTCTGTAAATCACTAAAAGTGACTATGGTGTGGTGTTGAAAATCACTGCCCTTCTATTGACTTTTGATCTGACTTACTCACGCAACTCATATGAAGTTGGTAGGTCAATATTACTAGTTAACAAACCCAGCCTGCATGGCCTCTGCTTGAGCCTTGTAGACTGATGTGTGTTATAACGTAGGATATGTTGAGTTGAAATGGCATCAGTGGAATTAATTGTGTGTGCTCAAGTACTAATGATTTGAATGTTCTTTCCTGTCGTGTTTATGCTACTACCAGAGATCACCTGTTAGTCAAACCATATGAGTACTGTGACATTGTTGTTGATGAGCTGAGAGTTTCTACAGTTGTCAAAAAGCTGTTACGCAAGCTTCTATTGTTGTTAACCATCATATGCGACTGAGTCATTACATGATCCTGTATAATCGTTGATCCAGTGTGCATTATTCTTATTCCCTCATTACTTGTGCAGCAATAAATATTTGAATGTATGCAAATGTTATCATATGCAAATCTATGGAGACCTATTAGACTTTTATGGTGTGCTCAAAAGATTATTGGCCTTGGGTCTTTGGAACAGGAAATGTAAATGACCTCACAAACTGGCTACATTGAATCATTCTCTTTCTATCAGCATATGAGACTAGCAAAACATTGATTTATGTGAAAATGTCATTGTTAATTTAACCCTGTGATTGTCTAATTAGGTGCTGAATATACAGACACCAGAGTGCTGCAGCAGATTGCTGTTTCCTTGAAGTCAAGCAGTGATGATCCATAGGAAGAAGCTGCAAAGAAGGAAAACTCTTCAGCCTTAATCATTATGAGGTGCACGTTGTAGCTTCAGTAATTACGTGAGGGACCTTGCATGTTGCACTCAAATTTGTTTGTGTTGTTCTTTCAAGGTCTGCTGCGCCTCAAAAGGACAGACACTGCTTTGCCTTTCTGCAGTGGCTTGTCAACATGACTCTGTCCAGCAGAACAAAAAAAGGGGTCGAGTCCATGTCCCGTCTGACTGGCATGTCGCTCACATTGTCCTGATAGAAGGAGCGAGAAGGGAGTAATGCTTGTAAAAACCCAGCTGAAATCCGTGTGAAAGATGGTGAGTTAATTCAGAAGGCAGAGCTGATGGCTGCTGCTACCATCCACAGGTCAAGCCTATATAATACAGCCAGGGTCCTGAGGGTTCACCTGCTTTGCAAATTATGATCACTTTGAGATGGAAACCACAGCTGGAAGCTCTATCTGTATGCTGGGGCTACACTTTAAGCACTGCAAAAAAGATGACAGCAATGACATTGATTTTAGTCAGCAGTCTTATTTGAAATTATTTATATATACTAAAAACCTTTTTTTGCTGAGTTTCATGTAGAGGTTTTGTTCAAAATCATGCTGTTTCTGAATCTTACTGTGTTCAGAAAGAAAGTGTGGTGAAATTTTAGAAGCGTGATTCCGTACAAAATTAATGAAAAGTTCATCATTTCGTGACCTGATACGATGGCACAGCCGTGCAAATTCAAAAACAAAAGCTTTGCACTTCCATCCGTTGCTAGCTTAGCTTGAATCTCATGTCTGTACATTTGGTACATTGGCTTTTTGGAGTGAATCACCAAGTCTGGCAGTCAAATTTGTGTGAATGATGTAAGGCAAAAATTAGCTTCGCTTTGTCTCTGAACATAGCTTCAAATATTCTTTAAATTTGCTTTAACACATTCTACCATAAATACCTCCTGAAGTCTTGTGAAGTGGCTCTGAAAAGTTTATAACATTAACAGTTACAGTGGATTTCAACAGCAAGCCACTTTCATAGCAAGAAAAAAAACAACCTAAATTGTCCATTTGTTTCTCAAACCATATGGATATTCAGTTGTCTGAATGTATGCTCAGTACTTTCCAAATACTCAAAATGTTGCTCAAATATGACTAAATATTGCATTTGTTTGTTGCTAGCCTGGTTAGCTTACGTATGTTCCACACAACCACCTTTGCTTGCAGTACACTGGCTGAGAATGACATGCCAAGGTGCTGACCATGATAGTAACAAATGGAAGCTGTGTATTCAGCCAACTTTGACAACAAATATCAATATCACAAGTATACAATGCAGGAGTGGGTTGAGATGTTTCTGTGACATTTAGATTTTTTTTTTATCTGTGAAGCTGGGTCAACACTGGAATTGAAACTACTCTGACTCCTAGCAGAAATGCGCTGACATCCTCCACAAATCACAACTGCAAAATAAGTTTTGGATTCTGCTGATGACTTCACAGTATGTACAGTAGTTGGAGTATGCACAATATTTTAATATTTTACAGAAGAAAGGTCCATTTGAACAGATGCTTTGAGATACCATTTACTCCTCTCTGGCATGTAAGCAAAACCTGTGATGTGCTGGTGGCTGGAAAACAAGGATTGGAGTGCACAGGGCTGTAGCCTGTCTTGGTTTGATATATGCTAACAAATTGCTTTCCTGAAAAGCATGTGTATCCTAATGCTCATGCTCATAAATTTGGGGTGTCCTAATTAGCTTTTTCCCCCAATGATTTGACAAATATTGTAAATTAACTGTAACAAATTATTTACCTGTTCCAGTAAACCCCTGTGAAAACCTGTATAGTTTTTTTTATATAGTTAGGCATATGGGATAATTAACAAAACAAAAGAAGTTTGCTGCAATATGCAAAGGTAGCTTGTGGACAGTGAAAATATGAACCCGATTTTGTGTTTGATTTCTCAGTCTCAGTTCTCAGTCTTGGGTTCAAACCACAGGGTACCTGGTGAAGTCTCCTTTAGCAAGACACCAGATGTATGGCTGCTGTTTTGTAGACCTTTGATTTCCCTCTTTAGAGTCCTCATATCTAAACTTGAGCTACAGACACGCACATACACATATCAGCTTTGCTTACAACAGAAAATGTTTCTGCTTACCTGTCAGATGTGGAAAAACAAAAGGCATTTAATTTTCTGTAATGAACAGCAGCTGGTGTGTGTGGTTGAGAAGTGTCCCATGAAACAATGAACATTTTCTGAACTTAGCAACCACATATTGTATAACCAAAAAAGCTAATATAGTATACATTTTCTGGTTATGTGTAAATGTAGCATCAGGTCTTCAAGAATCATCTTTAAAAATAGCTTGAAGATCTAACTCTCAGGAACCACCTAATAGACCCCTTTTCTGTTAGTAAACATTATGTTTTTTGTGAATATGTGCATGTTGCTTCATGCACCTGCAACCTTGTGGCACTTTTGTCAGGTGGAATATGGAACTGCCTATTAAGATACGGGAGGCTTTTACTCGATCTGCTGTTGCTTGGATTGCACCAAGCGTCAAATTAATAAATGTAAATGTTATCGGGTAACAGAAACACTTGATCAGCTGTCCTGTTAGTATTTTTGTTTTTTTGTTTTTTATTCACTTTTGAAGGCTCTTAGTCCCTTGCACTGATGTCAGCAAACTTCACTCTTTATTGTTGCAGTGTCGAAATGTCCCAGTAAGCCAGGGCAGTGCATGCACAATACTTTAGACCAGGACCTTTTCCACCTCTATGAAAGTGGGCATAAAGACATGGAGAGAACTTTTAAAAAATTCTTATAATAATATAAGCACTTTAAAAAAGCACAGCCCTTTTAAAGTGCATACGGTATTCTGTTACTAGTATTGCATTTATTAAGTCTGTATGTTATTGGTAAACATGAAAATAAATTTGATGGGTAAAAATGAACTGGCAGAAATGTTACAACCCTGTCAGTCACAGTGATTTATTATGATTAATTACACTGCAACCCCTGCTGGGATATCACTTTGACAGACTGAAATGTGGTTCTTAACTCTGATAGCTGGCTGAGCCGAGCTGTAGATGAGAGAAGAAAACAAACCTCGTCTCAGTAGCCAACCTCTCCCTGTAGTTGTACCACCATTGGAGAAGGAATGTAAGCTACTGCAGTTGGATACAGTGATGCAGAAAACGTCAGCAGGTTTAAAGACGATGCCCTGGTGTGGCAGGAACTTGGAAAAACTGGCAAAGTATCCCTTTAATACACAACAAACGTGTAGGCTCTGCAGTGTGAGGCCCACTCATTTTTCATATATTACAGTGATAACGTGACAGACCATGGCCCTGCCAATACGTCATTATAAAAGCCATTCAGTTAGAGGCTGATAGTACAGCAGCACACAGGATGAACCTTTGCTAATCTGCTAATAAAGTGCATATTCATGGAATTTGTGTGTGTGAGGGGGTGAGTTATAGTACGGTCCTCAAGTGGCAAGGGAGTCTTAAATGGTGCTCTTTCAGAAGATAGACCAGGACCTTTTCCACCTCTATGAAAGTGGGCATAAAGACATGGAGAAAAGTAAGTGTCAGAATGTGGGGGGAGCTGGTGCTGCTTTGTGTCTCCCTGTAGGCTGAGAAATGACATCTTACTGTGTATAAATAAGTATCATCGTCATCTACAGTTTGGGATTTATAGCTTGGGAGTTCAAAGATTTTTCTCACTTTTCAGAAGGAATTAGGGCACTGTGGTGCGTGTGTGGGGAAGGGGGGGCTGAGAGAGAGAGAGAGAGAGAGAGAGAGAGAGAGACTCAAGGCAACTCGGTGCAGCAGCAGCAGCGTTTCCCTTCATCCATTGAAGGGGGAAATCCTCTTCTCTTCTCCGGCGTCGCCTGCATGCAAATAGAGCCGAGCGGGACAGAATGAGGCTGGGCTACCACACTCATCTCTAAGCAACACTTGTCTTGGCGAGGAGGGGAGGTCCTCGAGCCCGAGGTGCAGGGGCAACATCACTGACAATTTTCCAGTGCCTCCACAAAGGCTCATACAGGTGACAAGTGTGTCCAACTTCACTGTATTCACTGAGCCGCGCCTGCATTATTGATGCGCTCAGAGTGCGTTTTCTCCAGCGGCAGTGCGCTGGATGAGACCCGCGCCGCTCTTCTTTTGACGTGACATTTCGCGTGCGCTGCCGTGCACATGTGGCCACACATGACGCATTTGCGCCTTTAGGTGTTTTTATTTTCAAAAGCCTATTTTGGACGCTGGAGTGTTGCGTTTACGTACTGATTGGTATGTTCGTCATGTCCGCCCCGCTTAACTTGCACGTTTCTCTGTAGAGTCACACAGACCCGGGCTCGGTGCAGAAGTTGGTTGGGAATAATAATAACAGTGCGGAGCGCCGAGGACTGAATTTACTACCAGCATCATCAGCATCTCCGCGTGAGGATCAAAACTGCGGGGCACTGCTGCTTCTCACTCCTCTTCCTCTCCATACTTCCAGTTTTTTGCAGAAGCCAACCACTGAATTTCAGCTTCTGAAACCACAGCTGTGTAAACTTGGCCAGATCTGGTGTCATTCAGTGTGTGAGTGTGTATGTGAGTGCGTGCGTGTGTGTGTGTGCTGAGCAGCCTGGATGGATATGCGGCTCACTGAGGGAATTTGAAAAGCAAGGGGGGGATTACTATCAGTCCCGCTCCTATTATAACTTCAAAATGGATGCCGACGACAGGCTGTGGAGACGCCACTGGATTAGCTACACTTCTGCTGACCTGCTTGACATCTGAGGCACAAGCGCTCAAAGTTTGGATATTCTAAAAGGCTGAAGGTGTAGGATGCAGTCTGGGGTGAAGACGCTCTCCGCAGGTGGAGGTGCGTCACTCTGCTGCCTGCTGCTCCTGTGGCTCATCTACTCGCATCTGCTCAGAGAGGGTAAGGACACTTACTGCTATTTATTACTTTGCCAGCAGCACCATTATCTCTGAGGGCTTCTTATTGGGATGCAGCTGCACATGGTGTGGTCAGATCCTGTAATCCCGAAAAGAGATCCCCATAATGTCCAATCAAATGTAATGTGTCTGTGCTCATTAGTCAATGGTGACCTTGTTGTAATTTATGGTATTTGTGTAATCTGATTCAGTATCTCTGTATTAATAATCCTGTAGTGAGTATATGATACTGAACAGCTGGTGCATAGTGATATTGGAACTAATACAATTATTTTGTATTGTAGCAACATCATATTATTAAATTGTGGTGACCGTATTTGCACAAGAATATTCTTATGGGAAGTTTAATCTGTGACCTTGTTGCCAAACTAACCTCATAATCCTGCTTATTCTGATACTGTTGTTTCTACCTTGTGGAATGATCATTTTGTAAAGCCATTATTGAGCGTCTGGGTGAAAAAGCAACACAGTATGCTTGTTCTTAGTTCCTGGTGCAGACAGGAAAAGGCCTGACTTCTGCCTTCTGAGCGTTATAGTTTCACTCCAGTTAAGGCTATATCCATCCATGCCATGCTTTCCTCTTGAATAATACAACTGCTCGTGCAATTACACCTTCACCCTGCCACAGGATAGAAAGCAAAAGAATGTTTCCCTGCACTTCATCGGCTGCTGTCCATGACAAAACATTCCAGATTCCAGTGCCGTCAGAGACAGAGAACAGGCTTAAAGCATTGAAACTTGTTGGGAGATGTTGAACACTAAGTTTGCAGATTAGATCTTTTAATCAAGCATTGGCCAACAGCATAATTACTACTGTGGAGGAGGGATAGCGCCTACATCAATGTCTTTGGCAGCTTGCCGGGTACAAAAGTAGACACTGATGGGAAAAATGAACTGCCTGTGTGAAATGAAGGAGCTGAAATGTGCTCCCTTTACCTCTAATTTGCAGTGTTTTCTCCCAAAATGAGGCTGTCACTGGCTTCTTATTTCTGCCCCTGAACGTCTCTCAAGCCTCTGCATATTAGTAACCCCCATCGTTTATTATCAACTGAAAATGACCTCATTAGCGTGTTATTGTACAAAATTGTTCAATCAGTCTCTTGTGAACGTTTCTTCCCTTAATACTATAGTAAATAGATTCTCCTGGGTTTGGCCTGACATTTAAAACCTCTGGAAGTGATCTGAGCTTTGACATTCTCTGTATATTCTCTGTTGCTCACTCCTCCTCCTCTTTCCAATTTTAAGAATGAAGCATGTAGTATTTTTGAATCTGTACCCATAATCTTCTAATCCTACTAAAATCCAAATTTGAAACTGGTTGCTTTGAACAGTCAGTGCAGTTGGGAAACGATTTCTGACCACCACTGCCTTTTATCATCAGCTAATATGACACTCAGTTTACAGTATATGATGGAGCCAAAGCACCCATCACTTTCCATGACCAGCTTACTAGCATCTCCACCTCCATGGCACAGGAAGGCCCAGGAAGCAGCCACAAGTGTAAGTTGAACTGATGGGCAGAGAGGTGAAATCTTGTGGTGGTATAAGACTGTGTCGCCTCTACCCTCTCCGTAGCTCATCTGTCATGGTGGCCAGGACAGGAAATCAAAGCGCAGCAGCCCTGGCCGCGCACGCCATTGGGCCAGCACCCACCACGACGAATGGCCTGTCAGCCGCTCTCAATGTTGCCAGTTTATTCAACGATAAATTTGGAAATGTCTGGATTTCCTCACAGGTCCACATTCCGGTTCAGTGATGCAGTCAGAGAGTGATGGCTACTCTTCCCTGCTTTGTCAACTACAAACCTTTGAATTGGTGTGTGTGTGTGCAAAGACAAGGGGGGTTGGAGCATTTTTACCCACATTTGTAAGTTGGAAGAGGAAGGACAGTTGGCCTTTGCTCTAATTCAGCTCAAGGAATTCAAATGTCAAGAATAAATTTCAACTTGAAAATTCCTCCATCTAAAATAATGTGATGAGGCCCTCTGCATCTTAGAAGTGTCTTTGATGATGAAGCAAGCACTCATTGCTGTGGTGTTTCTGCAATGCACACTGCACTTCCCAAAGATTATCTGTTAGTCAAACAGTTTGTTCAGTAGTATAACTGAAGAACTTTAAAGCTCCACTAATAAATATTTTTCATATTAACATTGGATCAAATGTTAAATATAATGAAAGGTCTGTAATGACAAACCCAAATAGAATTATCACCCATCTCTCAGTTCCCCTCAGTTCACCTGAGCCTTTTTAGCCTCTTTTAGCTCAGTGTTTTGGTTTTCTCTCACAAATCTTATTTCAAGTTGCTTTCAGCAAAAAAGTTGGCAGTTGACAAATGGCAGATGGAAAAAGTTAGCAACCAGCTGATGAAGACGTTTAATAAAGATTAATATCTAAATGCCATAGAGCCAGATCATTTTGTTTGAGTTGGGGGAGACTAAACAAAGGAGAGTGAATATTGGACTTTCATCATTCACATTCATCAGGTGGCCAGAAAACCCCCAAATAATGCTAATGTTCATCCATGTCTGATAAATGTGTAAACAGGCAATTGTTTCCTAACACGTGCATCACAACAACTTTTTATGTATGTCAGGTATTATGTTTTCAGCTTGATCTGCTGCCCCCAAGTGGCCAAAGAATGTATCTTTAAGTTTCTCGTGGTTGGCGCTATTATGCTCCAACCACTACCCAGCCCTTTCTGTACTTTTCCAAATAATCTAGAAATGTTGATCATCACTTCGTGTTCAGCACAACAATGTGGGGGACGGCAAATATATACTAAAATAAGTTGGATGAACCAAATATCTTGAATTAAACTACGGAGCCCTATCCTAAACTTGGTGTCATATTAATGCAACAGACAACTCACATGTCATAATTTGATTTGCTTTGTTTTAATAATTCAGTCAGTGCTTCTGAACATAGGACAACAATCCTGAAGCAGAAACAACAATTTATCCTATCATCCTGCTCTGCAGTACAAGCTGTCGATGGGAATGACAACACACATTTTATGAGCTGCCACAGGCTGTGTCACAAAATTTTTAAGGGACTCACTGTGGCTTTACAATCAGTACAGAGCTCCATTGATGACAGACTCACACAGTCAGTCCACTCTTTGCATTGTAGACTCTGTAATGTGTCTGATGTTTTCTGACCACATGTCATTCACAAACCAGGCTAATTTTATCCCGGTGAATTATTACAGATGCTATCGTGGTTGCTTTTTCCATTTTTAACTCCTGTGTGGGAGTCTTCATGGGGCACCAGAAAGATGAAATTAGAAATCTTTGGTTGGTATTCTCTTTTAACTCAGGGAGCAGGGCCTATCCATCCAATCATTAAACTAATCAGAGTAGCAGAGAATTACTGACTTTTTGAAGTGAAAAGGATGATTTCCATTTCAGTGTTCCTCAAAATGGCATTAAGCATGCAAAGGGAGACCAGCTTTGATTATAACCTTGGTTGTAAATTTTAAGCAAATCATCGAGGCCTGTTTCTATAGGCAGCAGAGCTGTAAAAGTATGAGCATCTTTATTGAACAAAATGAAAATAATTTTTACAGCTAAATCAATTTGGCAGCACACAAAGCTCATATTTCATAGCTCCCTGAATATGAATTCTTTCTAGCCGTTAGCTTTGACCTCCCTTGTGGTTGAGTGTAGTGCACCGCTCAGTGCATTTCTGCATTGTTATTTTCTCTGCGGAAAGCTCTGGGCTTGAAACTGCTCCATCATTGGCAGAGTGGTGTAAATGGTTTGAGTTATGTTCCTTCAGTCTTGTGTCCTGTTCTATTTTTTGGATGATGCCATGGCCATATTTTCTGAGGGGGCCGTGCTTGAATGTTAAGGCTGCAGTTCACGCAGTCGTACATTGCTGTACACTACTTATAGTACTACTTATGTACACTGTGGTGGACCTGGAGGCGTGGTCGGCACCTCTCTGGTTACCAAGCAACGGAGACGATGCCAATTGGGCCAAGTGGTGGCAGGTGTGTTCATCCCCGTGGAAAGACTGCAACCACTGGGAACCTGGGAGTGGACACACCTGCCACTCATCAAGACGAGGAGAGAGAGTGTGAACAGCGAGAAGAGGTCGGCCTTATAAGCCACTACAAGGAAGACCTCGGGGCAGAAGTAGAGGCGGAAAGAGAGAGGAGAGAAAAAGAGAAAAGAAATGAAACCACTGAAAAAGAGAACGTATAAAATAAAGAACTGGCAGTGTGAACCACTCTTGTTTGACGTGTCTTC
>JAVQJF010027147.1:0-12942 GCA_036023855.1 Gadopsis marmoratus | reverse complement strand
CTCTAAACCTGTTGTGAGGACATCAAAGAAGTGGACCATTGAAGCCAAGGAGGATCTTCGTGTGTGCTTGGACTGTACTGACTGGGATGTTTTCAGGACTGATGCCAACAGTCTGGATGAGTTCACAGAGGCTGTGACGTCATATATCAGCTTCTGTGAGGACTGCTGTGCACCATCACGCACCAGGGTGAGTTATAACAATGACAAACCCTGGTTCACAGCTAAACTTGGACAGCTATGGTTGGAGAAGGAAGAAGCATTGAGGAGTGGGGACAGGGCCAAGTTCAGAGAGTCCAAGTACAGGTTTAGCAAGGCGGTGAGAGAAGCTAAACGACTGAATCCTGAGAAACTCCAACGGCAGTTCTCAGCCAACGACTCTGCGTCTGTCTGGAGGGGCTCAAACAGATCACCAGCTACAACCCTAAAGCCCCCCCCCCATCAACAACCTGAACGACTTCTACTGTCACTTTGAAGATCAGTGGGACAGTCCTGACACCATCCCCCGTGACTCTATTCACCAGCTCCATCCCAGCATCGCCACCTCTCCCACCACAACAGGGACCTGGGCCACCTCAGAGACTCCCCCTTCTCCATCCTGGAGTGAGACATAAACAGACTGTTCATGATGCAGAACCCCCGCAAAGCAGCGGGGCCAGACTCTGTCTCTCCCTCCACCCTGAAGCACTGTGCTGATCAGCTGTCTCCGATGTTCACAGACATCTTCAACACCTCACTGGAAACCTGCCATGTGCCAGTCTGCTTCAAGGCCTCCACCATCATCCCCGTCCCCAAAAAGCCAAGGCGCACACCACATAATGACTACAGACCCGTCGCCCTGACCTCTGTAGTGATGCAGTCATTTGAGCGCCTTGTGCTGTCCCACCTGAAGGACATCACCGACCCTCTCCTGCACCCACTGCAGTTCGCCTACAGAGCCAACAGGTCTGTAGACGATGCTGTCAACTTGGCCCTACACTTCATCCTCCAGCACCAAGATGCCCCAGGAACCTACGCCAGGATCCTTTTTGTGGATTTTAGCTCTGCCTTCAACACCATCATCCCGGCTCTGCTGCAGGACAAGCTTTTTCAGCTGAACGTGCCTGTCTCCACCTGCAGGTGGATCACGGACTTCCTGATGGACAGGAAGCAGCACGTAAAGCTGGGGAAGCATGTTTCTGGCTCCCGGTCCATCAGCATTGGTTCCCCTCAAGGCTGCGTCCTTTCCCCCCTACTCATCTCCCTGTACACCAACAGCTGCACCTCCAGTCACCAATCCGTCAATCTCCTGAAGTTCGTGGACGACGCCACCCTCATTGGGCTCGTCCCTGGTGGGGATGAGTCCGGATCAATTCTCTAAAGACAGTGGAGTTGGTAGTGAACTTCAGGAGGAACGCAGCCCCACCCCCCCCCAATCACCCTGAGTGACTCTGCAGTCAGCTCTGTGGAGTCCTTCTGCTTCCTGGGCACCATCATCAGCCAGGACCTCAAGTGAGAGCTGAACATCAGCTCTCTCACCAAGAAAGCTCAGCAGAGGATGTACTTTCATTGGCAGCTGAAGAAATTCTGCCTGCCAAGTCAATGATGGTTCACTTCTACATCACCATCATTGAGTCCATCCTCACCTCCTCCATCACCATCTGGTACGCCACTGCCAAGAACAAGGGCAGACTGCAGTGTATCAATCGCTCTGCTGAGAAGGTGATTGACTGCAATCTACCCCCTGCACACTGTGAACCCTGAACATCCTCGGCTAATGTTTGCAGTAAATGTATAGCTCTCCATATTCATATTATTGTACAGTTGTACAGTTTGCTTTCTTTTATATTTTATCTTATTTTTTACTTATTTTATATTAAGTTTGTATGCACCAATTCACCCTAGCAAATTCCTTGAAAACCTACTTGGCAATAAATTTGATTCTGGTTGAACAAAAAGGATCTTACTCTTTATCATAAAGGTCTGTCTCTGCAGGGATCCTTTCCACAATGTTGTCAGACACATAGAATACCGTGGCAAAAACAAGCACTTTTAGTGGATGAACTTCGATGGGCGCAATTGCCAGTGAAGATTACATTGCAGCCTGAGGTGATCTACTCGACAAATTCCATAGTTTTTAGACCGGTTTAAAAATGCCAGAATTACCCTTCGTTAAAGGAAGAAATAATCCAACAAACCAGCATTGTTTTTCTCCCCCCACCCCTCTGCAGAGGACCTGCTGGTGGACCTCCCTGAAGACTCGCTCCTGGAGCTGGTGTGGAAAAACAACGAGCGTCTGAAGGAGTATGTCCTGGTGAGCTCCAAGGAGCTGGAGTATGAGGAGGACCCCGGCTCTCTGAGTGAGACAGCCAGAGCGGGACACTTCACCCTGGAGCAGTGCCTCAACCTTTTCACAAAGCCAGAGGTGCTGGCACCAGAGGAGGCCTGGTAGGGAACTTTATATTCTTATTGGATAATCTAAAAAATTGCAACCTCGTCTCGATCCTGTCTGTGGTTTTGGGTACTTTCTTGTTCCCCCACTTTTCAAGGTTGCATTCTCTCCAGAGCTTTCCCTAATTTTTTCCACTAGGAATGGTCACATACAATAACATTTGGACTCGGCCACTCTCTAAACAATAATACAGAAACTGGTGATGATTGTCCTCCAAAATGACTTCAGTGCAGTCCTTCACATGTGTAAGAAATAGTCTCTGTTGACATTTGATAGCTGGCGGCAGTTCATGATGGGAAGGTGAAGGACTAATGTTAATTTTACAACTGAAATGAACAATTATCTATAACTATCAATTAATCTGTTCACTACTTACTTGCTATAAAATGTTGGTGAAAGTGAACACATTTTTCACTATTTACTGTGGCTTTCATACCCCTCTGTTCCACTCATTGTTTTGCTCTTTTCCAGAGGACATTTCTTCACCGGTAGTTCAAACAATAGTTCAAACAGATTCATCACAGTCCTGTATTGAGATTGTTTTATTGCCCAGCTCAAGGAGCAGGGCAATGTAGAGCAGTGGTTTACATGCACACCCTGTCTGTTTTTAAGGTACTGTCCAAAGTGCCAGCAACACCGAGAAGCCTCCAAGCAACTGCTGCTGTGGCGTCTGCCCAATGTCTTGATCATCCAGCTCAAACGCTTCTCCTTCAGGAGCTTCATCTGGAGGGACAAGATCAACGACATGGTCGACTTTCCCGTCAGGTAAACGCACCACGTATCCAACTGCATATTGTGATATTTTTCACATGCAAAGCCTCCAATATAATTTTTTCTTTTAGGAATCTGGATCTGAGTAAGTTCTGTATTGGCCAGAAGGATGAGATGCAACAACCCCCTATCTACGACTTATATGCAGTCATCAACCACTATGGAGGAATGATAGGAGGCCACTACACAGCCTACGCTCGCCTGCCCAGTGACAAGAACAGCCAGCGCAGTGATGTTGGTGAGTTGCAATCAGTGAGGTTTATTCTCATCTTTATATAACTTGGTAGTTCTGATAGGTGCTCCATTCTCCCTTTTTTATTGTTCTCTTCTACCACCCGGTGCTCCATTCTCCCTTTTTTATTGTTCTCTTCTACAACCCTGTTGCCAACTTCTCCTCCCTTCCTCCTCTACCCCACCCCCTCTGCGCCACAGGCTGGCGTCTGTTTGATGACAGTACTGTGACAATGGTAGAGGAGAGTCAGGTGGTGACGCGCTATGCCTACGTCCTGTTCTACCGACGACGAAACTCCCCCGTGGAGAGGCCGCCACGCTTCCTCAGGCCCGTAGGAGCGGAGTCGCCCACTGCTGCAGGAGCGACTGCCAGCCAGGTGAGGGCGCCACACCAATAAGCGACAGAGCACTGTGTCTATAGAAGAGCCTTTCATTTTGGAATGTGGTAATAATGGTAAATGGACTCTTACTTATATAGCGCTTGTGGTAGCCAAGGTTAAGCTGTCAATAGATCTGTTCTACACACAGAATGTGGAGGGTGTCACGTGTGTTTTATTTTGTGTGATATAGAATCAGTGTGCCTGCTACATTGAGAAATAATTCCAAATATTTCACCAGGCATTGAGAGTTGTAACCAGATTAAGGATATGTTTGAATGCAACAAACCCTCCAAAGTGTCCAAATCCTTCTGTTATGGGGTTTGTGATGTGTCAGCCACTAATCAGGAATTAGTCTTGACAAGAGATCCTGCTGTGAGATGTGTAATTTTAGCAGGGACAAATTGCAGAACATGATTTCTTTTTTCGTTTCTGATTTCTGCCTCTCTGAAGACACACTTTGAATACTGCATCCATTCTCCCCTCTATGCAGAAATTAAATGACTGCTGTGTTCTGGTTATACAGTTAATTTTTATCAGAGGTTGTCAGGTGTAAATACATTCACTTTACAGTGAATGTATTTACGTCGGTAGTCAACCATATGCCTTACCATTTTTTTCCGATATGTATATTTATGTTGATAAACGTTGTAGACAGGTGAAGAATGGTTAAAACGTACATTTCTTACAGGAAGGGGCTTGAGGAGAACAATTAAAATGTTCCCGTGCTTTTGATTTACTCAACTGTTTGTTTACTATGAAATCATGTGAATTTCCTGCACACTTAACCACCTGATTTCTGGATAAAATCTCTGGAAAAATCTCAAACGGCCCCAGTTTGTCCCTAAACTATCAACAGAGAAGGCCTGTAGTTAGCTCTTTGCAAATCCTCTGTAAACTCCATGGTTGATCTGAAACTATGAGGTAGACCAGATAAATGTTTCTCTTTGTAATCATAGTATTTGTTAGACCACGCCTTTTCCCAGAAGCTGACACCGGTTTCCGCCAATCGCAGGCCTCTCTAATATGGCGGGAACTGGAGGAAGAAGAGGAGGGGCTCGATGAAGGGCCCCACGGACTGTTCCGCTCTGCGCCACGGAGGCGACCAGCAGCGAGGAACAGAGATGAGGACGATGGAAGTGAAGGGTCGCTGCGGCGGCACCGCGGGCAGAGGATGTCGGACTATTCCGACGACGACTGTGTGCGCTATTTTTTTCTGGGCACCCTGGCAGCCGTGTTTGCGCTTTTTGTCAATTTGGTCTACCCTCTTCTTTAGAAATCCAGCTGGACCTGAGCAGTGGCTGCATGGTGACCTGGGCATTCAGAAATATGAATGTGCGGCTGGTCAATCAAGGAGAGGGTAGATAGAAAAGTTACTTTGGACAGTACTACACACATTAAGAGGCACTGAGGGCCCTGTCGTCATAAGGAAACCTTGTAGTTAAATCTGCAGTAAAATGATACCTTGGTATCGTGAGTGTAAATTATTCACTACATAGCCTCTATGCATTGTTTCGACTCTTGCTTCCAATGTTCTCAGATGATGAGCTCTGACAGCCTTAATCACCTACACTAAAATTTAATCCTGGAACAGTAGTTTGACAAAAGGAAATCTTAACTCAAGGACCAGGAGGCCCATGAGAAATAGTTTTAAGCTCTGGGAAACGCTAGTAAATAGATTTTGTGTTTGTTAAAGAAACTATATAGTTGTACAGTAATGTATGAAATGCTTATAGGAGAGCCGAGAATTGCCACAAAAAAAGAAGCTTGCTCTAGGGCTGCAGATGGCGCCAGTTTGTTTGTATTGCACTACACTCTAAAGAGGATGAGACTGCAAATCCCTGCAGTACAAATGCAAGGTGGATGAGTGGACTATATATGAGAAGAGGCACTTCAGCAGTGACCCATTTTAAATGATAAATCATGAAGCAAAGACAACTCGTTTTTTTTTTTTGCTGTTGCCTTTTTTTTTTTTTTTATGTCCCACAAATTGATTTACGGGCATTAAAATTGCTGTTTGCATCCAGCAAGCACGTGTTTTTTGTTTTGTTTTAATGGCTTGTTTCAGCAATGTGTACTGTAGTTTACTGTATATAGATTTTATTTTCGATATTAGTTTTTTGCTTTTATCAAAATGCCTGTCAAGTCTGTTTTAGTTGCTTTTTAATTGTTAAGCCATTGCCAGGGTGAGGATTTTAAATTCTCAGGATGAAATATAATAAACACTGACACGTTGGTCTGTCTTTTTAAAACCCTGCAAAATAACGAGAAATTTACTGGCCATGCGGTCTTGTCACCGCCAACTTAAACCTGGCGTTTGCAATTAAGGAATTACCGTCCACCGCTGAATGTAATGTTTGTAATGTGTTACGCTGTTTTGTATGTGTCTAAAGTACACTGGATTGTAAAATTGTCTTCATGAAACAATCAATTTCTTGGTCGTTTTTGCTTTAATTTAAAACGATCTCAAAAGACGTTCTTTATTTATTACATACAGTTTGAAAGTTCTGGATTCTTTTATTACGTCGTGATCAGCAGTTAAAATATGGAGGGTTTTTAACTCCTGACACTCCAATCTGTCCACAGATCGTGTCTTTGCTCTGCTGCCCCAGCGACTGAGTGTGTACGCGGGTCTCAGGGAAAACACGGCAGAGCAGACGGACCCACGTTTGCCTTAAATGCTCGGGATAGCTCAGAGCACCGTCAGACTATATACTTGACTCAGATATATATGCAAGGCTTTAGTCCGTCTAGTTTTACAATTCTTTTATAGCATGTGCTCAACATAATTGTGAGTTGTGTGGAATCTCCCAGTACCAAACACACACAGCAGTGGTGGGATCAACAGATGTTAAACTCGTGTCTAGACAGTTGAAGTTAAATTTTAAAGTTTCTAAACATCTAAATGCTGCTGGGGTTTTGTTAATTTGACTGGATTAACATGGACATCACTGAAGAACGGAACTGTGCAATAGAATGTTAATTGGAAAGAAAAATCATGACTTACATTTGAGGAAATCATCTAAGGGCTCTGTTATATACTTTGCAAGTACTGTATTTTAAAGAAAATCAGAACTTGTTTCAATTTCCCTGCAATAATGAGTCTAGATACCTCCATCTAAATGCTGCTTTCTGAGATGTAATGCATTGTACTCCTTTTGGAAATAAAATCTCCATCTGTTTTATAGTCTTTACGTATATTATTGAAGTCATGTTACGTTCTCGCCATGTTCTCCAAACATGACAATCTCCAAGACAACCGAAGCATCATAATTTACGGTTAACCCTGGTTTATTTTACAGGCATCTAGCCAGTCACTATTTGGGACAGACCTGGATCTGGAAGGACCGCCTACGTTGACCCCAGAGGTAACTTCGGACCTCTTCTCTGGAGAGTGCGCAGCGCCTTCCTACAGCAACATGGAGGAGGTGGACTAGTCACGGTGAGGACTAAAGGAACTACAGGTCAGCCGGTGATCCAGGGGAGGTTCCAAGTGGAAGCTACCCAGCTAAAAGACACATCAGTGCTCTTTAATTACAACGGCGTCTGAATCAATTCAACCCTGCAGTGCTAGAAGACCTGAAGTTGGTCTTTCAGGATTCAACTGTACTTACTTGTGAAAGACCTTCAGGTGCACATATAGATGCGCACTCCGTACTAACTAGACGCACACGTCATTCATGTACTTATCCATTGATAAACACTTAACAAGCTGTGTATGTAGTTCTATTCATCCAGTGCATATAGTCACACGCACCAAACACACACTTCTATAATGTCGGTGGTGGGGGGTGGGGGGGGAGGAGAGGTAGGTAGCAGCTCATTATAAGCTGCTTCTACAGGAGTTCTTCCTGGACCACCTAACAGTTCAGTGGAGAGCCAGCCAGGCTTCCATGCACCAACGCACCTCCAAACCTCACTGCTAACCTTGACCGGACCTGTTGATCCCTGGCTTAAAGCAGCGAGCCATTATTAGGGTACATTTTTGGGAGTTTGAGTGAAGATTGTTGTAATGTGTAAATCTTTTTGTTATGTTACTTGAGGTATTGCCTTTTTTGATTTAATTGTGGCAGGTTATTCTGTAACTTGGATTGGAATTGTAGCAACTGATGTAAAGGAAACAAATAGACGGGTGCTGACATGCTACTTTTTTCTAATACAGGGCACATGCCTTTTCTCTTTTTGTTGCTTTATAAACTTCATTTGACTTCTGTTGCTGTAGCGTCCTCTTGTTTTTCTAATTTTTTTGTAATTGTTTAGATATTCAATCCTGTGGATGCAAATGTGAAAGGCGTCAGTATAAACTGAAATGTGCATGACTGCATGTTCCCCTCCCTCTGAAACTTTGCTAAATTTCATTATTTCAGTTTTGCGTGAGTTGTCCAGTCTCACCCCTCCTCTGCTTTGTAATGGACTGCGTACATAAAGTGGGGATCATTAAAAATACTGCTGTGTATACATATAAATGGTTAATATAAATAAAAACAATTTTGGGAACTACTGATATTCGTGTTTTCCTACAGTTATGGTAGACATGATAAAACTATTCTTGTGTAAGTATGTTGAAAGATACCTACCCGGTTTTTGTCATAGTTTGATGTCTTTGGCTTATATAGTAATATGAGCCAAAACTGTTGAGTATCACACCTACACAGATGGTTTCAATTATTGCAACAATATACAAATTCTGTAAAATACAGAAAGTACAGCAGCAGTCCAGATTGCGTCTGAGATCTGGGTGTAAGTTTCCTCCCCGAAACAACTGTTCCACCTGGGTGCTGCTTAGATTTACTAATTTTATTCACAATAATGACGTGGTTGTCACCTACATCATTAAAACAAACAGAAAAAAACTAACAGGTTACAGGCTGCCCTTCTTATTTGCACAAGGTTAGGACTTTGACGAAGGCCCAGTCAATCCTGGCTGATCCGAGCCACCCCCCCTTTATGAGGAGTTCAAGTTGCTTCCATCTCCTGCAGATATAGTTTGCCAAGGTGCAGGACAAACAGGCTTAAAAACTCATTTGTCCCTGCTGCCACTGGCCTTTTAAATAATGTAATGTGATTACTAACTATTGTTTATTATTTGTATTTATTGTGCATTTGTGGTTGTTGATTAAGCTGTCCATTTGTGTAAGTTGCAGGTTTTGAGTGGAGGGGACTTTAAAGGTGCTATAACTTACACACATTGACATATTATCACCTATTAAGTTGATATGTTGACATTATTTGCACATCCAGCAGTTACAGAGCAACATTATCATTCACTTTGTGTTGTTTCTTTCCACCTGTTGAATGGAAGTCCAATATTCACTCTCTTTTAGGTTAGCTTTTAGTCTCCACCAACTCCTGAGGGAAATATTTGGCTCTTTGGCTGCTAAACGCTCCAGTAAGTTCACCAGCTAGTTGCTAACTATAGCAACTGTGTGTCTGTGCTGTTTGGTGCTGAGCAAGCATATTTACGGCTAAAAACAGCTGCCTGCTGCGGGCTTTTAGAGCAATAAGGGGGAACCAAAATAAAGACAAAAAAAGTTGCAGGCTGGACAGCTAAACAATGAGTCGAAACTATAGAGCTCTGCAAAACACGGTTTGGGTGATAATTCTCTGTAGGGTCATCACTACAGCCTGGAAGGTAAAAAAAATGTATTCATCAACCCAAATATAACAATATTTA
This sequence comes from Gadopsis marmoratus, assembly GCA_036023855.1. Lineage (NCBI taxonomy): Eukaryota > Metazoa > Chordata > Actinopteri > Centrarchiformes > Percichthyidae > Gadopsis > Gadopsis marmoratus. Next base: position 3,461 of record JAVQJF010027147.1, on the reverse strand, counting down.
TATTGTTTATTATAAATATTTATAATAATACAATAACCCAAATACATATTGTAATGATAAACAATAATATAATAATAATTGGACCGTTCGGGTATAATGATGCAATCAAGCATGCGGGAAATGTATTCAGAGACTCTCAGAAGAAATTATTATTTATTTGATTTAATTTCAATAGATTCTTTTATTCAATCCATAATCAAACCACTCTTCACCTAGATGGGTGGACAGGTTGCCAGCCAATCACAAGACTAACCCAAACAGCCAGTCATTCACACTCACATTCACACCTATGGGAAGTTTAAAGTTGTCAGTTAATCTGACCTGCATGTCTTTCGACAGTGGGAGTAAACTCAGGCAGGCACGGAGAGAACACGTAAACCCTACACAGAAAAGCAGGTTTGAACCTTCTTGCTGTGCAGTGACGATGCGAACCACTGCACTGCCATGCTGCCCATGATGTCTTCACTCAATAACATCTACTCTGCAGGAGTTTCCACAGTTGATCATCCTGGAGAAGAATCGACGGATCCTCTTGAAGCATTTTTTCCTGGTTTTGACTTCAACGAAGCCTGTGGTGTGAACAGAGGCAGGTGAAGCTGCATGTAGTTTCTTATTGGTCCCAGCAGCGGTGGTGTCATCTGTGGCTGTGGTCCTGTGAGTTAGGCTAACATCTGTGGTGTCATCTAAGCCAACTGTGGCTGGTGGTCCATTATTAGTGTCCACGTCAGTTTCTTCGACAGCTGAAAGTGAGTCATCCAAGCAAGCAACGTTAGTGTTTGATTTGTAATATAAGTGTTTCATTGTGATGAAAGTGTGCCCTAAAGCTTCTCTGGGAGTGATTCTTTTTTCAGGATCCACACGCAGCATGTGTTTAAGAAGGCTTAAAAAGGCCAGTGTGTCCTCGTACTTTGTAACATCCTTCGCTCCTGATTGGGTCGTCACTAATTCATCGAGAGTGGTGAATATGATACCGTACAATTGTTGTACTTTCAGCTTCCAAGGAGCACCGTGGACCTTGTGGTCCTTTCTGAAATGGTACCCTGTATAAATCCCAGAGTTCAGCAGGTGATCGTCGGGCTGACCCAGCATTAGCACGATGTCTCTCATGACCTCATTTTCACAGTCTGTAGAAAACAGGTCATAGCCTAGGTACAAGTAAGCCAATACGCAGCCAAGCGACCACATATCGATGGCCTCATTCAATTGGAGGCCCAGAATGACCTCTGGGGCCCTGTAAGCATAAATTTGAATATTCTTGCCACGCGGCAATCTGAAAACTGCAGTGGCCATACCAAAATCAATCAGTTTCAGCTTGAATGGCTGTGCCTGATGATTTACCAGCATTACGTTGTTTGGCTTGATGTCCGCATGAACCAGATGTATGCTCTTGAGGGCGTTCAGAGCCACCAGCAACTGTTGTGTGATTACACTAATCTCACACAAAGGCAGTGGATTACAATCCCTCATCTCTATCAGGTCTTCAAGAGTCATGTCCAGCACTTCAAATACCAGACAAACATGTCCCTGATGCATAAAATGCTCAGTACACTTGATCAAGTTATTCTTCTCTTCGTCAAGCTTTTTGAGATATTTAAGTATGTTCACCTCTTTTTCACCAGCGTTCTTTTTGTTTTTGTTCACAATCTTCACAGCCACTTCCTTCTTAGTGCCTAATTGTATGCACTGGGCCACTCTGCCAAACCCCCCCTGTCCCAGGAACCTTTTTATCTGGTATATGCTTGATTTACCATACAAAATGCTGTTTATCCCCAAGTTTATTTTCTCTAAAGCAGGATATTTTGAAGCCATTTCTAAAGGTCAAATGTTTTCAATTATATCAAGTGCAACTGGTATTTTACCTTTCCAAACGTCATTTGATACGAGTACTGACTGATCCTTCTTCTAGTTTTACGGCGGGTGGCATGCAGGTGCATTACCGCCGCCTACCGCTCCGGAGAGCGGAACAGACAATAGACTTAAAATCTACATCCCTGCAACCCATTTTCAAGAAATTTGGGATGTTACGTCATTCAGAAAATATGGCTTTTAAGTTTTATAAGTAAGGGGTCATTATGTCACTGCGTAGTCATAGAGACAGAGATTAAAGGACTTACTTTGATGGTAATAGATAGAAGTGAAAGCCTATTGGTCATTCCATTTAAGAAGAACACAAAATCATCAACCTTGAGTGGACAGAATTTTTATTCTACCTGTCTTTTACTTGAGACTTTTGTTACAGGTGTAATGGCTGTGGCTCAGAAGGTAGATCAATCGTCCATTAATCCCAGGGTTGGTGGTTCAATCCCGGCTGCACACATCGAGCTGTCCATGGGCAAGACACTGTTGCCACTGGTGGAGGCCATCATGGCAGCTGTGTCACCATCGGTCTGTGAATTAGAGTTACCGTAACCCCTGACTCAGCTTCCAGCAGGTGGCGCTCTCCCTCCACATGAAAATACTGATGCATCTGCAGGGATGGAAGAAGCAAAACAATATTGGGTTTGGTAGTATGAGCATATATTCAAGAATATGCTTTACATGTTGAGATGAATTTCTTTTTAAAATCCTAATCTTACTTATTTTGCTTTCTATTTTAAATAGCCTCCTACTTTGTATAATGTCACTAAATTTTATATTTTGCGGCATATATGTATAGGTTTGTTTGCACTTATAAGTTTGATTGTATGTGTTTTCCCTTTCTGCTCTTTAAAAATAGTATACTGCTGCATGGAATACATGGCTTGGATGGGTTGGGGGAGTGGGTGCTTCCTTTACTCTCACTTTTCTTTGTGTTTCTCTTTTTGATAATAATAATAATAAACTTTATTTATATAGTATCATTCATGCAATAAATGCAGTTCAAGGTGATCTACAACAAAGATATTAAAGGCATCAAGTGCTTTACAGAAGAGAATGCCATAAAACAAGTGCAGTTAAGAAAAATAAAACTTGAACAGATAATAATGCTTAAAAGCAAATTCATTCATTCATTCATTCATTCATTATCCATACTGCTTATCCCGAAGGGTCGCAGGGGGGAGCTGGAGCCTATCCCAGCTAACATTTGGGCGAGAGGCAGGGAAACACCCTGGACTGGTCACCAGTCAATCGCAGGGCAGACAAACAAATTATCTTAACGAAGACTAAAAGGGAATTTCTGGTTCAAAATAGATTCCTAAATAGCGAGGCTGAAGCAAAGTCAAACAGCCACTTTGATTGCTCTTTAAATGACATGGTTGAAAAGCTCAACAACACCATGTCATCTGCATTAAATACTGCTGCTCCACTAAAAATTAAAAAGAGGTCAACTGACAGAATCTCCCCATAGTTAAACAATAACAGTATCAAGGAGATTAAGAGAACCTGTCGGGCAGCTGAAAGAAAATGGAGGAAAACTAAACTCACAGTTCACTGCAGTATATACAAAGAAGCCATGACTGCCTATAACAAAGCAATACGTC
>JAVQJF010027140.1:0-32662 GCA_036023855.1 Gadopsis marmoratus | reverse complement strand
CCCCCCCCCCAGTTTCCATGAAGTACAGTTTAGATGTTTTAATGCCACACAGGCATACTTTGCGTATTTCACTGTCCATAGAGAGGACACTCATTAGCTTGCCTAAAGACATGATCTTCATTGCAGCCAGAAACTCCTCGATTGTAAACACGACTTTAAGGGATGGAATACATTGACATGATACGAGACTGCCGTTAGTACTACAGACTCCGTACCACAAAAGAGTGCAGGTCAGTTCATCAATTCAGTGTTGTGATGCTGTTTGGATGGAAACAGTCTACTGAGACGTAGAGGAGGATACCTGCCACTGATGGAATATATCAAACACCCTTTTAGACTTGTCCCGAGGGCCCTGGGAGGAAAGAAGAGAAAATTTAAAGGCTATAGCCAATTGGTAACTGTGTAATAAATACAAAAATTAGCATGGCAGTCCATGCTCTGATGATGTTACAAGAATGGTTTGTTGAAAAATGCAAGGTTTTGACTTGCCTGTGCTGGACTGCCTCCTGCTGTATTGGAGTTCTTCATGGGCATGAGGAGGTCGAGAACAGCCTTCCAGCCCTGCTGATGAAGCGCTGAGCCTCCATCCAAAAAGGGGATCACCCCTGGATCCACATTCTCCTTTCCCACAGAGATCCAGGGACACCAGTCTCTGTGCTGAGCAAGAGGGTCAAATGGACTCCTATGCAGGAGCCCATCCTGAAATAACAGAAGTTGGTCAAAAAAGGTTATTGTGAACGTCGGCACATGGAGCCCTGTGCCATAATAAACAGCAAAAAACAAGGCGAAATCTGCAGAAATTATAGTTCTTACAAGACCACCAACTGATGAGAAGCACAGGCGTTTAGGGGGGTGCTGCAGGTTCACAGCACCATCAGATCCAGTGTTGTCCCCTTGTCCCCTACCACGAGTTGCAGACCTTTTACCCCTGGTCAACGGACTTGGCAGGTCTTCACTGGGGCTTGGCGAGTCTCTGCTTCGGGCACGCAAAGCCACGGGGGAGCAGGTTCCCTCGCCCTGTAACACACACCAGAGCATGTTTATATATAAAAAAAAGCTTCCTGGCAAATAATAGATTTAATTTGCCATTGTTATACATAAAGTAATTCTGCTTAACATTAACATGTGCATTTATGCATTATTTAGCTGGTCAACCTTCATGTGCTCAAAGCTTGCCTGGTCAGATCGGGTGGAGTCCTGGCTCCTCAGCTTCATGCGACATGGAGTTGTTGCAGGGGTGGATGAGGCAGAAGCAGGCTGGTCCCCCTGGCTCTCCTGTGCAATTGCTGAGGCAGGAGCTGTTGCTTGAGCAGAGGGGCCTACAGTGTTCGGCAAGGCATCTCCATTGCCTCCCGTTCCCTCCATCTGCTGGAAGTTCCACAAGCCCACCTTGCGCATACAGTACGAGCAGGTGAGAATGGGCAGGTTCATGGTGCGCAGAGTAGGGCTAAGATAGAGAAGTCCACAGCTCAGACATCTTGATCAGGTGAAGGAGCGCAAATACATTTTGTGCCATGTTTCTGTCCGTTTCTATAAGGACCATGCAGCTACTACATCACTGAGGATTTATTTGACATAGGAAGTTACCTTCTGTTGGTGCTTAGTCTAGTTTATGGTAATATCTGTGTGTACTAGAAAATGTGCTATTAAAAAAAACTTAAAAAATTGTAATGAGGAGACAAGCACAGCCAAAGAGAAGTTTCATCTCACCTTGCAGCCCAGCCACAGAGAGAAACAATGCATGCAGCCACCTGGACAGCCAAAGGTTCAGAACATGGAGTCCCTGCCTTTCTTTTTTGTTCTTCCTCAATCAGCTGCAGTATAACACTGACAACATCCTCAGTCAGTGACTGCAAGGAAACAGTGAACATTACACGTGAAGAACTGAAAATGCTATATTTTTTAATACAGTACATGGTCGAAATGTTTCAGAGGGCATTATTGTCAGTATCCAAAAAGACCAAGACTCTTTTCCTGCCTCACCATAGACTTCAGCTGCTCCGGCTTCATGGCTGGCAGCTGCTGTGCAAGGAGACAGGTGCTCTGAAAGCGCTCTAAGAAGGCAGCGAGAAGTACTGATGGTTCACATGCTGGAACCAGCCAGAACCGCTCTGAAATCACATCAATATTCACCATGACCATCATGTGGATAACTCTGGGTTAATTATGCAAAAATTACATGTTCCTGTTAAATCTAATTTCTTAGTATATCCATGCAATACTAAATGGTTTCCCCTACCCGGACATGGAAAGTCAGGCCAGGGGCAAAACTTCTCATGCTGCGTCTGAAGCTGCCTCGATATCTCTGCAATGCGGGATTCATCTATTAAAGAGGGAGAGAGAGAAAGTTGCTTTACCTTTAATATTTTAGCGAGGTCCTGGGTCCAAAACCTGGACGAGACCCCAATTGTTACATCCCCAATTGGGTCCAGGGGATAATGGATGACAACATAAAACAATCATGGATGCTGAGACCGCAGGTGTGATAAACCCGAGGTATGGATTATTACTTTTCTTAAAAAAAATACAATATATACAAAGATTGCAAACAAGTGGGGGAGGAGGGACCCGGGTGGACACCAAAGAAACTACTAGCAAAAGAACAGAACACCTTTAACTACTCCTTAAACAGTCAAAAGAAACAACCAAAAGAGCGCTACCTAGCTTATTCACAAAACGCTACATGGGTCGGCTCCACCCCTCTTACCTAGTGTATCTAACATCCAGGCTCTACGTGTGGGATATATGTAAAGGGATCCCCTTCTTACCTGGTCCATCAACCTCCCACCACAAACTTTGTCGGTTTAACCGAGCTATCGCCAAGCGATAAAAGTTTCAAGAGTTGTCTGGAGTCACACTGAGGCTAAAGTCAGGCTGTCTGCAATTGGCTTCAAGCTCTTCCAAATGTTTGTCAAGTGTCCTCTTCCCTCAGACACATCCATCCGAGTCCTCTCTTTAAGGCAGCGATCCCCACAGCCGATAGGTCGGTCTCTCACTCGACACACCTCCGGAGGGGCAGCACAGGTGGTAATTAATTAGCAGGTTCACTCCTGCAGAGAGGACAGCGGAGACAGAAAACAGGCAAACACAACCAAACCTCTCTGCTATTGCTTGGCACGTAACAGCAGACGGTCAACATCTGCCCAACCTTGCCATAATAAAGTGTAACATTGTCCTTTTCTGTTGCATAAGAGGTTTGCTCACATTTTTTCAAGTCTAAAGTTGGTTGTAGTGATGCACAAAGGAAAGCCTGGCAGCTGGAGCACTTCAGCATATCACAGCCAACGTTGATCCAACCGTATCTGGCGCACATCAGAGGGGACAGGATGCGGGGTTTGCCTGCCCATTTCAAACAGTGCTACGCTAAGGAAAATTTCACTCACTCAGACACAAAACAGGTATTGTCACGTTCATTATTAATTTGAATGAACGTAGATATCTTTCCAAAAGAATAATTTAAGTCTCACCATATGTCACATATAAAAATTAAGAGATCAACAAGTGCTGTCATAAGGGATCACATGGTTGTGTAATGTAAAAAAAAAAACCTGAATGCCTCACGCTGGGTCAAAATGAGTAAAAGGATATTGAATAGGACTCCACTCTTGAGAAAAAGGCTTCTTTGTTCGTTGCCTCACAAGTTGCTTGAGTGTTGCTTTTTACTTCGAGAACGTTCAAATCTCCTTGTCCACTGAAATCCACACAAAGGGGAAAACAGGTCCTCAGTCTCCACACACGTGCTTATTTAAATGATAGAGATGCAACTGATTAAATGTACGTGTACTGTAAGATTCCTCATTTCTCCTAATAAACGTGCACAGCTAGACAACAGTGCTTCGTGCAGGCCAACCACGTTTAACTGAACAATAACTGATACGGTGTTAGCTAATTGGCGGGGATATGAGTTTTCAGGAAAAAAAAAGCAAGACAGCAAACTAAAAATCAGCAACTTGCGTAACAACACAGGGAGAAATCGCTTACCCAGATCTGCGTGTTGTATTAATAAATGTGTTTAAACTGGCCTTGGTGGCTGGGCAGCAAGTTAGACGCCGCAACTGTTACCACGTTACAGCGAAACCTTCGGTCCCCACCTCCTTTATCTGTAGCTGCACGGAAGCGATACCACGACGACCACCGTGACAAACCTGCATCTAAGCGCAAGAAATAACAATCGTCTCTGGCCTGCAAGCTCCCAAAATCTGCGGACACTTGTTCCTGGGTGACGGCGGCAGAGCTGCCAGGCTAAGTGGCTAACCATCCTAGCTAACAGCAACGTTCTTCGGCAGCTTTAAAAAAAAAAAAAAACTCAAACAAACAGCTCGGGATTGTTCAAACAAAAGAAATAATTGCACCTGTTTAATCCGGTATTTGTTGATGACACTCCTTCATTAAGAATTTCGCGAACTTTCTCGGGAGATGCAAGAGAAGACGTATGTGGATTAGAGTCGCCGAGACGATCCCCGCGACTGTTGCCGAGAGTCGCCATGATCGGCTCTGAGGTCCCCCTGAAAATAAACCCCGACACCAATGGTTCCGCTTTGCAACACTCCCCCTTTTCTTACTACAAAAGAGTCCTGAGCTCACCGAACCCACCTGGCTGATTCCCCGTCAACCTCATTTGAATTCTGTAGGTGTGTCAGGATATACGTATTTATCAAGTAGGGATTATTTATAGCAACAGAAAACTAGTTGTTAAAATGTGTTTCTTATGTAAAGCACTTTTGAGTTGCCTTGTTGATGGAAGGTTCTATACAAATACATTTCCTTTGCCTTGCTTCGTCAGCTAAATGTAGGCTAAAAGTGTCAGAAGTAAAATGATTCATTATGCATAAAAATGCCCCCTGTGCATTGCACCAGATAAACACAAAATACACTTAAAGTATAACTACATCAAGATCATGTAATAGTGCAGGTGCCCCCCAGCATTTTGGTTTATATTGTGATTTAATAAATGAAAAGACATTAACAGAATGAAAATACATTTTTATAATTTCTTTAAATTGAAAACTCAAATATTCATATATTCTCTCACAGTTTCTTAGTTTGGAATAGGGATGTCAGTGGAACTGTAATGTTGCAAAGTATGTCCAGTATACGGATAAAAAATGGTGGCCACAGGGCCATGGTTAATGTCGAACCCTGCAGTATTAAGAAACAAACTATTTGCCACACTGCCTTTGGGCCCCCCATCAGTGTTGGGCCCGGAGGTAGTTGCTCACTTTATCCAGTTGGTAATCCAACCTAGTTGATATCTTATCCTGAGAGCAATTTCAGAGCACAAGTCCACCTAAAAAAAGGAAAAAACATATCCTGTAGAGGGCACTATTTAATCATTTTGAATCACCATTTACACCGCCTACAGGTGGGAGATTGACCATCTGGTCACTTGGTGCAGCCTGAACAATCTGGAGCTGAATGCTCTAAAGACAGTGGAGTTGGTAGTGGACTTCAGAAAGATCACCAAGAAAGCACAGCAAAGGATGCAATTCCTGTGGCAGCTGAAGAAATTCTGCCTGCCAAAGACAATGATGGTGCACGTCTACACCGCCATCATTGAGTCCACCCTCACCTCCTCCATCACCATCTGGTACCCTGCTGCCTCTGCCAAGGACAAGGGCAGACTGCAGCGCATCATTCGCTCTGCTGAGAAGGAGATCGGCTGCACCTCACGCCACAAGAACAGTTTCTCCCCGTCCGCAGCTGGCCTCATCAACAAGTGACTTGGACACTAATACCCCCATAACCTCCCTCCCAAAGGGACACTACACACTATATTTGCGTAAGGCCGAAGACAATCTGCACACTGTGAACCTTGAACACCCTCAGCTAATGTTAGCACTAAATGTATAGCTCTCCATATTCATATTACTGTACAGTTGCACAGTTTGCCTTCTTTTAAATGTTATCTTACTTTTGCTCATCTTACATCTCTTGAGATTTTACGCACCAATTCACCAAAGCAAAGTCCCTGCCTGCGTAAACCCACCTGGCAATGGATCTGACTGTGGCTGTGACTCGGTTGGCGGCCACGGCGGCGGGTTCTGCCGGGGGAAAGGTCTCGGGGAGTTACTTCTAAATTCTGGCCACAGCCTTTGCTCGCGTTAGCAGCCCACGGTGCGAAACGTGAACCTTCCATGTAACCACACGACTCACGTCCAACAGGTCCCCCGGGCAGCAGCACAGAAGGGGGTTAAAAGCACTCTGTTGCTGTTGTTGGAGACACGCCCCCTTCTCTATTGACGCCACGTCCTAATAACACGCGCGCTGATTGGCCAAGGCTCTCGCGGCCCTGGGGGTAACGTGTGTGTGAATGGCCTCGACGTGATTGGGACGCGGGATGATGTGTAACGTTTTGTCGGCACTTTAGCAGACGTTGCTTTTTGACTTGATGTGACGTTCTTCGGGGGCTGTATTGTGACGGGACACGATGACGGACGCCGAAGGTGCTCGCAGTCCAGACCAGCTAAATAGATTCGAGAGGCTGACGGGCAGGCCGACGCACGGTGAGACGCTAGCAGGTCGGTCAACAACATTAGCGGGACATGCTAACGACAGGCTTTAACTTCGCGTCGGCACATTTTGCCAGTCGAAGGAGCGCCGCGCGACCGACATCGGCGGCTCCACATGCAATGTCACGTTTGCACGTGACGAATTTAAACGTTCACCTTACTGGTGACATTGCTAAGCGTCACATTCAAGCTAGCAAAACGTCCAGCAAACCTGCTTGTTTATGCTCCGGTGGCGTGTCGGCAGTCACGTCCACGACGATGTGTATTGGAAGATTAAGTCAGGTTATCATCACGTCCAGTTTGGCCTTTTGTGAAAAGCCTGTCTTTTAGCTGTACAGCCAACTGGGTGAGTTACATGGCCGGACACGCAATCATTGACTGCACAGGTCTTGCTGCCCTGCAAACACATTAATGGCCATTTTTAGGCTGTTTTTAAGACACTCGGGGCTGTAAACCGCATCATTTCATTTGAATATTAATTCTAGGCCTATGAGAATAATATTGATATGGTTGATCGCCATTGTTTTTGCAGTACTCAACGAACAGACATGATTGAGATGGTCCATCATGTGTGATGAAGCCTGGAAGTATTGACTGTTGATTGATTTCAAGCATTTTCAGGTTAGATGTTCGCATTCGATTTTAGCGTTGTGGTTAATCTTCAGTACAGGTCCTGCTCAGTTTTCTTTATTGTGTTTCACAGATACGGGCCCAGTATTGTATAGTACACAGTCCAACTCCAGGCCCTCAGACTGATATTGACATGCAGATGCAAAATGTACTCGATGGCTCTTCTGTGATACTCACTTTCAGAACTAGGTATCATTTAATTCTGTTCATGTTCCAGCCATGTTGGTAGCGGTTTGGGTCCGTCTCACATGTCAGAAGTGAATGTAACGTTATCTGAATGCATGTAGTCATGCCTAGCTTTCTGAACACACTTTTAGCTGCTTATTTGGAAGGGTTGCGCTTCCAAGTTTTTGGAAAACACGTGGCTCGTGTTCCTCTTTATTTTGAATGCACTTATTGTAAGTAATTTAGAGGAAAGCATCTGCCAAATGAATGCAATGTCATGATGGAAGCATCCGGACAGAAGCGTGCCAGTGAATCACGGCTTGCTGTGATTCTGAACTGTCTGATTAGGTTTGAGACAATAATATTACAAGCAAAGTAAATGTGTTTGTGTGTGTGTGTTGTGTTCTGGCAGTAGATTTGTATCAGTGTGGATGTTTGGATCTCTGCTCTGTCTCTGTACGCCCTCCTTAATTACAGTGCTTTCCCAGTCCATTACAAATCCTGATGATTAAAAATGCATTGGTTGGCAGAAACATCAGTGAGTTGTAGGTATGCCTCATTTTATTCTTAGCACATTAAACAGAGGTACATTATTAAATGTGGCTTAATGTGCTTTATTCTGTCATCTTGTGCCCGCTGATAGAACCCTGCTAATCTCTCAGGCCAGGAACGTTTTATTTTCTGCTATTTGCATAGCTTTCCTTATAAGGTAAAACTGTGAGCCTTGCAGATGATGCTGCTCATGTCTGATTCTACATTTGAACTACAACAGCACTGTATGATATGAATAGACTTCTTTGTCTGTCAGCTTCAGTGTCGGTGCCATTTAAATTGGACTGCACTACACAGGTCATATATACAGTACAATGAGGAAGACACGCCTATTGCTGAAGTGTCATTGAATTTTTTTACAGTCTTTTGTCTCCAAGCTGATGTATTATATTGATTCAACTGGGTGTGTGCAGTGACTTTGTATGTTTTCTTTGTATTCTTAAGTTACCCATCATTTTCTTCTCATAGTGAGTTCAAAGTCATGCAGGGAAACTTGAGATTCAGAATTGCTCATTGTTGTGAATGTGTTTGTGTTAACCCTGGTGACGCATGTTCAAGTGTTAATGCTATGGTGTTTCCCTGTCAGGGCATGATGGGATATACTTAAACATTCGGTGACGAGGAAGAATGTAGCATTTTTTTACAACTTTTACAAAGCTTTTAATTGTCATGATTACACAATGTGATGACTCCATATGGATCCAAGAGGAAGGATTTCAGGATGTTTTAAAAAGCCCCAAAGTGGATGAACATGCTTCTTTTTTTCCCCGAGGTTTAGTGAGATTTTGTAACCAGTGATCTAGTTTAACTTGTTTTTTGAGGTACTTATATTGGGCACTTAGCTATTGTGTGTGTTTAAGTCCGGTCTTATACCCATCTAGTATCTCTGTTAGCATGCGCCTCCTCTCCTCATCCTATGAAACTTTGCTCCTCCCTCTCCAGGTCATCGTACTCCCCCCGCCCGCAGTGGGCATCGCTGTGTTGCTGACAACACTAACCTGTATGTGTTTGGAGGGTACAACCCTGACTATGATGAGTCAGGAGGCTCAGAGAATGAAGATTATCCACTGTTCAGGGAGCTCTGGAGGTACCACTTTGCCACAGGCTGCTGGCAGCAGATTCGAACAGAGGGCTACATGCCTACAGAGCTGGCGTCTATGTCAGGTGAATCATTGTGTATAAAACATTTCTATACTTATTGTACTTGCACTCATTAGTATTGTATACGGTTAAAAAAACATGTATGAAAATTGAGTTTGGTGTTGTTGTGTTTCTTCAGCTGTTTTGCACGGCAACAACCTCCTGGTGTTTGGCGGCACTGGGATCCCCTTTGGGGAAAATAATGGCAATGACGTACATGTTTGTAACGTGAAGTACAAGCGCTGGTCACTGCTGAACTGTCGGGGGAAGAAGCCCAACAGAATCTATGGACAGGTTACCTCATAAATCACCCATTTGATTGCTTTCTGGGCCCAATTCCATGTAGGGATTTGAAATGCAGTTGGACCCAGGGGAAACACAAACTTTTTTTTAGAGCTTCTTCTTACTAGGCTGTTATTTCATATCTTTCCTCTTTCAGGCAATGGTTATCATAAACGGCTTCCTGTACGTGTTTGGAGGGACAACGGGTTACATCTACAGCACAGACCTGCACAGGCTGGACCTGACCACCAGAGAGTGGATCCACCTCAAGCCCAACAATCCTCCTGACGACCTGCCTGAGGAACGGTACGCATGTTATGATGCATGAATGTGCTACTCGATCAAACTAAGCTAGGGATCTTTTGAGTGTAGTAAAACCTTTTGACATGGTGTGCTAATGTGTGTGTGTCACAGGTACAGGCATGAAATAGCACATGATGGACAGAGGATCTACATTCTGGGAGGAGGAACCTCCTGGACATCTTACCCTCTGGACAAGGTACTACATCACAAAGGGCAGAGTCACCATACACGTTTAACTTGTCATCAAAACTGTGTGTCAGCCAGAATTCAAAACCTGTTAGTGTGCTGAGGAAGATGAAAGATTCTTTTTTTTTTTTTTTTTTTCAAGAACATAATTTTCTATGGCAGTTTTACAAATGTATAGTAGAGAGAAAAAAGATCTGCGCAGTGCGCGCACACACACACACACACACACACACACACACACACACACAGATATTCAGCCAAGAGATAATCACTGCACTAAACAGTCACTTGGACTCGCAGTAAATATTGTGTCTTTTTAATAGATACATGCTTACAATCTGGAGACCAATTCCTGGGAGGAGATTGCAACTAAACCTCATGACAAAATAGGTCTGTAGTCTGCACCTCATTATTAGCTAGGCCTGTTTTGTTCTCATTCCCACCATTCACAAATGTGTGTGATTGTTTGACAGGGTATCCTGCTCCCAGGAGATGCCATAGCTGTGTACAAATTCGAAACGGTGAGAATATAGACTGCTTTTATACTTTGAAAATACTTCTTCAAAGATTAACAGGTGCTCCTGACATTTGATATTACATCCTCACATGTTGATTTGACAGTAACTCCCTGTCAGCTATCACATGTACAACTATATGAACAGTGACTGATCATTAATTTTTCTCTGTTGTAGATGTATTTATCTGTGGAGGCTACAATGGGGAATTGATATTAGCTGATCTGTGGAAGATCAACCTGCAGACTTTCCAGTGGAGTAAACTACCAGCAATTATGCCCGAGCCGGCCTACTTCCACTGTGCTGCTGTCACCCCAGTTAGTACAACACTACCCTTTCTAGTCACTCTACATAAATGAATGATCTCTAGTTTGGAATAACAACACTTTGAGAGTAATGGGGTATCATGTCAGTGATAACATAAAGTTCTGTCTTTTTTAAGTTTTGTAATCAAAGCAAAATGAGAGAAAATGTGAGCGACAGAAGAAGAAGAAGAAGAGGAAAAAATTGTATCTGCGCTTTACCCATTGATCTATACTTTATATCAGATGGTATTTTTATCAATATATTGAACTGTGAGATGATACAGTTGCAATACACATTGTTGCAGATTTGTTGACCCAAACGTTGCTTGTTGGGGCTGGATTTTCTTATTTTATTTTATACTACTACATGACCTGCAAAGCTGCAGGCTGTTTTAGAAACTGCATAATTTTCTTTGCCCAGACACACTGAAGAGAATTTGTCAGTTACAGTTTCCCTCAAATCACCAATGATGACCCAGGGAGGAACTTAGAACCTCAAGCCCCAGTTAATTTCTGTGGTACACTGTGTGTAGAATTTTACACCTCTCTCTCTCCTTCACTCCATCCCCCAGGCTGGCTGCATGTACATCCATGGTGGTGTGGTGAACATCCATGAGAACAAGAGAACTGGCTCTCTGTTTAAGATCTGGCTGGCTGTGCCCAGCCTGCTGGAGCTATGTTGGGAGAAGCTCCTTAAGGCCTTTCCCCACCTGACTTCACTCCCCACCATGCAGCTGCTCAACCTGGGCCTCACGCAGGAACTCATTGAACGCTTGAAATAGGCCGCACAGTGGAAGACGGACGGATGGATGGATGGATGGATTGGATGGGCTGGGCCGGACTGGGAGAAGACGAGGTCTGACAGAGCACAGAACTGAATTCTCTGGAAAATGCGCTCTCCCTCCCCTACCTAACGTAGCCCCGCCTTAAACCAAAAACAATGGGATGCCTTTTTTTGTTTTTTTTGTTCTTATTTTTTTGCAGTTTCAGTGATGGTAAAGAAATTAAATGTGGAATGTTTTTTTTTTTTTTATGGATTTTACTCAACCACCCCCAACTGTTCCTTACATGATGCCTTTGTGTCAAGATAAATATGAATACCCGCTTCTCATCCTCCAAACTGTGACATCTGGAAATGCTTTATTTTGCCATGTCATGTTTTCAAAGACTGTCCTCCACCATTTTTAAAAAACTAAATCTGCCTTCTCTAGTACTTTTAAGAATTCTGTGCAAAGGAAGAATGCATGTATATTTATTTGAAAGACTACATCACTTTTTCTGAGCGTGTTCTCATCATCTGATATTGCGTTTTGCACATAGTTTTGCATATTTGTGGACATTTACTTTTTTTTTTTTTTTATAGATCCTATAAGCAAAGTAATGTTTTCAGTCTTAAAAAGTGGTAGATCGTGGTTTTGCCAAAGGACCATGCCAGTGTTTTTGCTCATTTTAGGCAATTCAACTCAAATCTCATAAGTTTCATTATTGCTGACATGGTAGTGTTTTTACAACCTTCCAGCCTTTTTTATGTCCATTTTATCCCCATCATGGTAAAAAAAAATCAACTTCCACATGCTTGGAACTTGCCTGAGTTACAGACTCAATCACTGATATTTTTCATGTGTTCTAATTATTGAAGTTATGTTATTCTTGCATAGCTTTGACATGAATAAAAGTAGACCTGTGGGATTCCCAATCTTGAATTTTAAGTCTTTCCAAGTTGTTTTTATACTACATGAAGGGAAACCAGAGTCTGCCCTAACTTAGTTGTGGTATGCCTTTAAAACTGTCATGAGTAATTGTTATTTGTGGTAAACTGGCTAAAACATGCAGAAACACTTGCTCTTCATTAGTGCATGAAGAAAAGGTTCAATGCAGGTTTTGCCCATGTCTGAGCCCTTGTATTTTCCATTATACATTGTTAGTCTAGTCTAGAAAACCATCTGCAAAAAGTCAAAAGAAGGTGGGTATCTTCAAAATAATTTGATTTCCATCATTTGCTTGCAGTTCTCATTTGTAAAAACCATGCAACACATCACTGTGAATTTGGTGCTCTTTAAAATTGATTTCAAATGCTTTTATTCGAATAAAGACTTAATTCTGTTCAGACCTTTACTCTCTCTCTGTTGATGTCAAAAACATTTTGCACAGTGAGTAAATTTAGTAGCACGCTTATACAAACATCTGTTTATACTGCAGTGCCTTTTTCAAACTTTTGAGGATGAGATTTCACAAATACGGTCAGTGTAAGATCTTTGCATGTCTAGACAAAGGCTTTGTTGAATTGTGTTTGAGTGAACATTTCAACAAGCCATTACATATAATCACTGTACATATTCGTGTATCAAGAATGCAGAAGCATTGTATTCTGTTCCTGTTCATGGCCAGACAGTGGACATCAGGGCAAGATGCAGCATATATTGAGTATTAATCTTAAAAGCTCTTATTCAACATCTCAATGTGTTCAAAACGGTTGTCATGTCCAATAAATTTAACCGATGCCAAATAATGTTGCAACCTTGAACAAAGTGCGATTATGAGGAATGAGGGGTTAGTTGAGACCCAGGATGTGATGTTGCTCAGTGGTTTGATCTGCTCGCCCCTTTACTTCTGTTCTGCATAACATCACTACCTGCTTTTTATTTCAACATCAAACCTTCACTTTGGGGACATAGTTCAAAAGTCATCACTAAAATGTTGTACAGTATGCTTGTGTGAATGTTGTGGAGTACTGTTAATAAATTGTTCTGTAAATAGCTCGCTGGCCCTCCCCCGCCCCCATTTCCTTTGCGGGACTAATTACCATGATAGAAAAAAAACAAAACACAAATACCATTTTTGCATGTACTGCTGTTGCCACTTGTATTCGGAGAATGCACACTAGATCAAGGTGATAACACGCATGCCATTCATCCCGTCACTTGAGTATACTGAATGTGCCAAACTATCAATAATGACATTTATAGAGCCAAGATACCCAAACGATTAGGTGTGTACATGTTACCAACTATAAAATTGTGTAGGAGATGAAGCAGTGGTTGAAAAAGTGGTCTTATTGTACAGACAAGTTTTATAAATTGATGCATTTATTATGTCCAATATAAACCACATATTACAATGATTCAGAACCAAAAATAAATAGCCCAAATTTACATTTAAATGCAAGAGCAAAACAATTCAGTTTTCACAAGTCACAGATTTTGATTACAGCCAGAACTGGGGAAATGTCAGCAGCATATTGACAAAAAGCAGACAGATCTTCACTTACAGCTCCACTGCAAAATTTCAAACATCAATCCAATTCCCCCCCCATCTTTTCTGCCACTGAACCCACACCACCTGAAGATGAGGGATTAGTGCATTTTTATAGTGGCATACAATTCTGGAGCAAGGAGATCAACAAGAGCGTGGCGAAGGAGCAAAGAAGTAAAGGGCCAAGAGGATGAGGTAGACCACCACTAGAGCAGTGCCTGCAAAAACAAAACAATTGATTATTTAGTCAAGCCTGACAGAAAAGAAATAAATCAAAAACAGGCACACATCCTCTTACCTGCTACCTTATGAACCTGCATAGTTTAGAAGTTAGATATGATTGTGAGATTGTGTATGTTTCTTTTTTTTGCTAACATATCTAATATGCTATGATGGTGTCCATTTCTTATGTGGGGAAATCTCTCTGTCATGATTTACCCTGAAAGTAGTCACATTTTCCATCCATGAAGATGTAGTTGACCAGAATGACACTGAAGATGCTGGCCCAGAGATGAATATCACTGAACACAAGTACAAATCCAACATCCTGGGGGCAGAAAAAAACATCTCAAGCCTTCAGTCATGATTGAACCAATTGCAATATCTAAAGAAATGTATTAACTGCAAAAACTGGGCACTTACATAGAAGGCATTGAAGAGTATGAGCAGTGGAATCTGTATCATGCAAACCTGCACAGCAATGCAACTGCCCACTTCAAGGCTGTAGAAATATACAAGTTAAAATGTTTCTAACACGACTCTTTAATGGCTCAATTTCACCTATTTATCAACTTATGTAGAATGTCTAATGCTATTCAAACTTATGTGAAAATCTTCACATTTGTTATTTATGCATGCAATATTGTGCTCGCTTGCCAGATATCCCATTGCTCAAAATTGAAGTATGGCCTTTATTTAAAGTTATAAAAATTCAAATGGTAACCAATAATTATAGACCACAGCAGTGTACTCGTACCTCAGGCTGATGTTGTTTTGTAGTGCAAACTGGATCCCATTTACAATCTCCGGAAGCTCTGGTACCATGGCCAACACTGTGACACCGACGAAGTACTGAATCAAGTGCAAAGAAACACATGGTGGTAGACAATCATCTTTATATCTAATCATATCAGGTACAATGAGGCTTCATAAAAAATTAATTTCCTCTATATAGTAATACGCTCTTATCACCCAAGGACCAATAGAGGCATTTTCCCCTTCCTCTTTATAACTAAAGCATTTTCAATACCTGGGAGATGGAGGAATGGGTCAGCATGGGCTCGATGTTGTCCGTGCTGAGGTCAGCGCAGGCGGCCATCAACACTGTGGCAACAATCAGCACTGCAAGAGCCCTCCAACGGGACCAGTGATAACCTGCTAGTAACATACACACTATAAGCTTACTGCACAAGTTTTCTGCCCTTTCACATACAGCCAATCAAGTTCATAGTCTGAACTTTTTCCCCTGTACTCAGGTTCTTCACCCTCCCTTGCATGCTTAAGAGTTTTGGCATGCACAGGCACAACTTTACCTCACTGCAAGGGAAAAACTATCCTTACATGCACAAAAGAGGTTAATATAGCAAGCAGCCATTGCTTTATTTCATTTTACACCTTTGCAACCACCTGCCTTGTGGCAACAATGCTGGCATGAATATGTGAACTGGCTGCAAGGAGGTGGCCAGAGGTGATTTCACCAGTGGGGTGGTAGCATGTGCATACTGACTGTGTGCATGGCCTCCTTGGCCATCGCTGATGTGGATATCATAGATGTGGGAGTGGGTCTTCAGTGTGAAGATGAGGCCGATCAGGTATGCAGCAGGCAGCAACACAGAGATTGTGTACACCAGGGGCCTGGGGAAAAAAACCATTTATTTTTTTAAATTTAATAATTGGTTCTGCTGCAAATCTTTTTGAAAGTCTGCATGTAGCACCTGGACTTACTCGATTTGGGACAGAATCAAACGTGGGTCAGTTTGACTCTGTTAAAGAACAAACAAATCAAGGAGAAAATTAATTTTTAAAAACCTTTGTTTTATATATTTAAGCCGTGGAGAGCCACAATAAGGTCATCTTCATGATATGAGTGTCTGGAATGTGTTGACAACAAGCCTCAAGCCAATGAACTGGCAATAAACAGGTGATGCTTATTGAGGCAAAACAGGAATTAATAAGTGTTTCTCAAACTTGTGCAACTGTCACAAGCATGACGTCACATGAAAGTTAAGTGAAGCAGCCCACCATGTCGTAGTGACAGTCCTTGCAGATGAAGGGTACGCTGGCATTGCCTGGAATATTGGTGCAGCTTTCACACACCAGATTACCAAAGGTCTTTGAGAAGAGGGTGGGCGCAAACACACCTAGGGGGAAATATTACAGCATGAGGGTTGAGCTAAGACTTTAATGAATCGGTTTGTGGAGGACACATTGTTTAAAAATGAGTTATATGTGCAGCTGCCGTACATACCTCCTATGGATATGAAAAGCAAAGCTGAGCTCACTCCAGCTGAACGACTGTTAAATCGCTGCTCCTGGTGTTTAATGCCCCCAATGATCATACAGACGCCCTGTAAAGACAGCCAGAGGTTAGTGCATGAGTGGGAGCATCCGTCTACCAATTTCAAAAAAAGGACACGCCATTACAAATTAATCCAAGATTTTCAGAGAGAGAACCATCACATCACAGGGAGAACATTTTAACCAATACACATGTGCTCATTTGTCCTTAGGCACTCACAGGTATGAACAGTATACACCCAAGCAAGGTCCCAGTCAGTGCAGATTTAACGATCTCCTCATAACATTTGCTGGCAGCACGGTGTCCCCGCAGCAGTGCTGTGATGTAGAATGTCATCTCTGTGATGGAGCCAAATGTGGCATTCACCACCGCTCCCAGTGCAAAGTTACTCTGTGCCGAAATGCTGCAGGAATACGCACAATGAAACAACCAGTCAACACACCATATTATTGCATCCCCAGTCTGTACTTCCTCATTTCATTCACACTCAGCTGCTGGCCAGGGACAATATTACAGAACAAACCTTACCTGGCTATACCCATGCCAATATAGTAGGATAGAGGAATGATGGAAGTGATGGCTGTGGCAAACTTTGTCTCCACGTTGAAGTAATTGTTTTCATGGTCAGTATAGCCAATAAAGAGAGTGACAAATACCAGGGGAAGCGAGTCTGCAAAAAACCTAGACTTAAGGAGAACAAATGGATGGGCAGTGGACAGACCAGTACCGTTTTGACATAGTACAAAAATATATACTGCAGTAGGTGCAGCATACATTTTGAGTGCACAGGAGTCCAGTACATTGAAATGCTGTCGAATGGTGCCATAGGTGACCTCTCGGCATATTTCTTACTTTAGTCAAGTTAGATGCAACAACTCAAAAAAGGATACTGATTGCGAAAATGCTGATTCCTTGGAAGGTGTATTTGTAGTAATACACATTGAAAGCTTGATAACAGCATAAGATGGCTCTGGTCTCGCACCCAAGTGTCTGCAAAAAAAAAAAAAAAAAAAAAAATGGACGCAACACTCAAGTGACAAATTCATTTATTAGATGTTAAAAGTAAATTAACATAAGGCTTAAAAAGGGCCAGCTTCAAAAAGACAATTCCCTGGTGGTATCTAGCCATGCAGATGTGCATTATGCTGTGCTAAGGTTTTGAGATATTCGCCTGTGTAATCTTGGCTGCCTCCCCAATTTCATTTATGTTGGTAAAAGCGATGAAAATTTAGATTTGAAAAATGTACGTCAATTTTCATATGGTCCTATTTTCTATTGCAGTCAATTCCCAATTAATCTGTCCACAGTGTTAGATGCAGACATCTCAAAAGCTTGGCAAATAAAACCAAAACTATGAACAGTACATGTTACACACCACTTGGGGGTAAGTGAGAAATTAGATCTTTGTGATTTGGTTGAACTGACTGTTAAATGAAGGGGGGGAAAAAAAAAAAGTCATAGAAGATGCACTTATTGGATTGGCCACTTACACACTGCAACAGCTAGTGACATCATTCACATTAACACATGGAGCACTTCAGTTACATGTTACCATAACTAATAAGGAGGCTATAAAAAAAAGTATTTACCATCAAGGCCCCATGGAAGTAAAATATAATACACATCCCCTTGCCATGACATCTTTCTCTTGACCAACCACTGACATTTCAGAAATTGACGTGTACCTTTTCCAGTGTTTGAATCTGAACGTCCTCCGGTGCCATGAGGAGGACGGTGGTCAGTGTGCGCGCATTCATCTTGGCTACAGGTATAGCGAAGATCAGCAGCCAGGAGAGCACACAGGCCAGGGAGTGGAACACAGCCAGGATGGGGTAAGCCAGTAACAACCAAACATAAGTACTGATGCGACACTGCAGAGAAGGACAAATAATTATTAAAATCATTAATATCATATATAAATATTACTAAACATTCATTGCACCAAGTGATTATTGTAATTTTGACCGTCTCACCCAGTGCTTTGAAGTTCTTCTAGCTCGTAGTTCTGGGACAGGGATCTCAACAGGGACTGGGGAAGATATCAGAAGGGGCGCAGAGTCCTTGTCCCTGACAAGGTCCTTACGGTCGTCACTGTCCCTCTCTTCAGGAATGACCTCACACCGTGCAGGCTTCATCATGGTCCTCTTAACTACATCACCAGCCTTAAAAAGACAGATGACAGGACAAGGTGAATAATTCCTTGTTGGTACCATTTAATGTAACAGCTACTTTTGCAATGTTACAGAAAAATTGGACTTCAAGACACAAAAATGTAATTGAAAAGGAAGGATACTATATATTATATTACCTTTTCTAATGACTTCCCAAATGGCCAAATAAAGTACCAAGCCATCTTTAAACAAAGTTTGCCTAAAAAAACAAAAAAAAAAACATAAAATAAATAATTACAATGATGTTCCACCTTTCAGGGGAATCTTTGAGTGATGCAGCTGTTTTATGGGCTACGTACCATAAGGTGCACCGAAGATCGTTAGAAACATTACAGGACAAATGAGTAAGTAGATTAAAGATATCCACCATCCAAATAAAAATACATAAACTATGTTCCCAAAGGTGACCACTGAGCCTGAAAGAGAGGAGAAATAATAAACACAGGGTATTGTTTTGCCGTAACAGAATAGGTCCTGTTAAACAGAATTAAATATTGCAAAGACAGAAAAGAAAATCAAAGACCTTCTCGAGGCTTCACAATGCTAAGGTCAGAGTAGAGGTCTTTGATGACCTCTGGTCTGTCTTCAATGGGCTTCTCCGTCACATTGCCCTTCCACTTCCTGAAGCCAAACTGGGAAAAGAAAAAAAAAACAAACATGTCACACAAACATACAGTGCTAAACCGTCACAATATCCTTTACCATGGCAACTTTGAGTTAATAAACATATGTAGTCAGTACTAAACACCTGCAGCATAATAAAAAAAAGTGACAGGGTTGCAAATAAAAAGCAGAGAAACTTATGCGGGTTTCCTTTCACCTTTAACTCTTTTCTAAATTATTTACTGAATAAAACAAGGAGAATGAAAATAAAAAGGAGGATACTGATTAGGTACAGGGGGGTATTTGGAGTCTCTCCTTGACCCTGGCATGGCCCACCTTGTAGTTGTTGGCCTCCTTGTGTGCCTCCACCTCATTCTCAGCTCTGATAGTGGTTTTTGAGGTGCCTTCATGCCAACCGTCTTCTCCATACCGTGACAGAGAAGACCGGGCACCTTGTGACGGAGTAGACTGGGCTGAGGTGCCGTGTCCTCCTGTGCAGATAACAACTGTGTGAAAACCCTTCCACATGGCAAGACAAGAAAATATCTGTGATGGAGGGGCCCACATGATCGTCCCCAAAAAAAAAAAAAAAAACTAAAACAGCTGCGATCCCTGCGCTCACCCTTTCAATGAACCTCTCCTCTATATATTTAAACACATTCACTGTCCACTATCAGTATTTAACCCAGTTAATTAGAGTTTAAAACATGTGCTTGTGAGGTTTCCAATGCAGATGGGCTTGTTTTAATAATTTGTGTGGCATCAACTCAGTTTTTTAATCACTATGTCATTCACCTCTGTGGACGGTGAGGAAACATTTGGGTGTGTAGTGGCAGAAGTGGTGTGCAGAAGCATCTGGGGAGGGCGTCTCCATTGCGCCTAGCTCTGGGTGCTGCGGGCCGACACAGAGCCAATCACTTTGGGACAGTCGCCGTGGAAACCAGTGATGCTGTTCAGGATCTACACAGGTTTCTGAATAAGGAAATATCATGGAGAATAGATTTAATTAAATAAAATAAAAAAAAGGCACAGTACATCAAGCAGTATGTTGCCAGTTCAGCAGTGAAGAACTTCGCCGAGGGGTCACTGGAGGTTGACCGACATCCAGGACCAACAAAAACCTCCTGCCCCCTCTCCCACCACCCATCATATCAATGCATTGCAACACAGAGAATATAAAAAAAATATATACAAAATTCCAAAAAGCAGATGATAGAAGAATGCTGGTTATATTTTGTGTAGGCCACCTTATGTCTGACAAAAGCTGTGGAGTTAAAGTTCATGACTAAAAGGATACATTTAAGGAGGCAGCTGGAAGCTGAGGATGCAGACTGGCACACATTCAGAAACAACATCTTTCAACTCCACAGAAGGGGGGGGGCGCAGCCATACGTTTTTAGGGAGGTCAGGATAAATCAATGACACCAGCCACCAGACTAAACGTGATGCGAGCAAGATGGATGAACTGCATTATGACCATCAGCCATTAAAGTACAGCGAGGCCCGTTCTTCTGGTGCGGCCTCAATGACGTTTATAATGACTTTCAAACAATTCCTCTGGGAATTAAAAAAAATAAAAAGTGGAGCTTGACAGTCAACTCACAAAAGCCCCAAAGTTTGTCTCTTCTCTGATTGGAGGACAGCTGGGGAGCACAGGTGACTCTGATGAACGCGCTCGAGACGAAGCAAAACGTGAAACAAGCAAAGAAACACTTTATTTTTTTGTACATTTTATTTGCTCGTGAAACCAGCTGTGAATGGACAGACGGGGAAAGCTCCGGCCGAAGACCGTGTAAAACGCTACGCTCACCTGTGGAGTCGGCCGCGGACCTTCTCCGCAGGTTCTCCACGTCGCCTGGCATCAGCGAGGGCTTCTTGTTTGCCATGTTGTCTGTTTACTCCGCGACTGTTTGACCTGCGCGTCGAGGCTTCACGCGGCCCTTATATCAAGTCAGCCGCGAGGTGACGGCCTGACAGGAGGGGGGTGGGGGTGGGGGTGGGGGTGGGGTGGGGGGTTGCAGCGACCTTTATATCTGTGCAGCCACTGCGTGTGGGATTTGAACATTTCCTCACTTTAGCGCCCCCCAGTGGCAGGAGCGACAACCGTTGGCCTCCCACAGGGCTAAGCTTACAATAAACACCTGTGCACTTCTGTCGCCAAATCCACGCCCCTTTTTGTGAAACACAAGCAAAATATGAGCCTGTTATTTTGTATGGGAGTATAATATATTCGAAAGGTAACATCAGTATGTATCAATACAATTTTAAATATTGTGCTCACGCTGTTGGACCCTGCTGTCATTTTGTCTTTGTTTGCAGCCTGTTAGGAAAAAGAGGTGCAACTTGGTAAACAGGTTACGCTTTGTCATTAACCAGGTGACGCGGTGCTTTTTGCATTCGCATGGGTCAGGGGAGTCTTCTGAGAGTTCTGCAAATACCTTCAGATCAGCGGAAAGCATCGTTAAACGAGTTCAACGTGAGAAAACAACCACACAGAAAAGTGTAGGGTTACTTTTACTTACATATAAAAACCAAAAAGTACAGCTGCGCGGTCAAAGTAAACTTTTTTTTTTTTACACAGCTGGGAGAGTTAACACAGAAAGCAACACAAGGCCTGAAATCATTTAAGACAACTTACAGAGACAGAATGTATTACTTTTCAAGGCAAAGTAAAACACAATTTCCAAGGTAATCTTCATTGAATTTCTTAATAGTGTTTGAACATAAACGTTTCGGGTAGATATCAGCCTTGCTTTACTTTTGTTGCCAGACTCTCTATACAGTTGAATTCATAGCAGTGTGGTAACTACTAACAACATAAATAATTCTCTGTTAAACATATCACACATGAATAACTAGACAGTTACATTAGACGAACTAATTTGCATCGGCTTAGAGGCGGCCTATCACAGTCTACGTCAGCATCATTTATCCATGTTGAGTGTAAAATGACAAAACTAGGTGGAGGTTTGGTTACAGCACAAGTACAGTGACAAATGTTTATGGCCAGGTTGACTCTTCCCTTTTTATTTATCATATCAGCAGAGTAATCGAGTGATTTGATATATAAATCTGTACAAATAATACCCTTATCGAGAAATCTATGAACAGCCTATATACAGTGCACACATTTAGAGAGAGTTGAGACTGAAAAATAGAAGCTTTTAGGTAAAAAAGAAAAAACCAAAATGACTTCTAAGCCCACTGCAGTCTTAAACACATCATAGAAAACATCCTCAACTGGACTAAAAAGAAACGGAAACACGCATGAAGCCCAGTTTGACTGAATATGTACAACAGATTAACACAAGTAGAAATAACTGCTGTAAAAATATACAACATTTTAAAATAATTGTACAAGGAGTGCTCTGAAACATACACGGAGAACTCGTTGAGGAAAAGATGGCCATTCCATTCAATTCAGTCTTTTTCTACAGGCAGAAAACAAGCTAGGTGTTGGTTTATTGCACCATACACACAGTTAGTATGTATTTTAGCTCAGCTGATCAAAGCCTGACTTAACACCCCCTGAAGGTCTTGCCTTGCCGACCTCCAGTTAACAATTCACCTTTCTGCAGCGATGTACCGGTATACTTCAAGATCCGGTGACATCACTGTTGGGTGTGGTTACAGGATACACACTTCTGACCAGGGAGGGCAGCAAAAAACAACTTTTGGGCCTGGTGTCAAGTTAGTCTTTAACTAAATCACGTCACTACTACTTTGTGGACATGAATAAAATGAAGGAAAGTAAGGACAAGATCATAAATTTTGTTATTCTGTTTTAATCTGAAGTACACGATCACAATGTGAAGCTGTGAGGCTGATGTGTGTGCACAAGATAAATGTAATAATTTGTTTTAGTATGTCCTGGCTTCTAATTAAGTCCCAGTATGTATCACAATTTCTTAAAGAAACCTCTCAAGGTCCTGCCACTTAGCAATAATGTCTGTGATATTAGTATTTATAGGTCAAGGGAGATAATGGTTAGTTAGTACCTCAAGTTAACTCTACATAAACACAAGTACGTAATGGCTAAATAGTAGTGGGAAGAGAGAAATGGAGTCTTAAGAACATTAAAATATAACAAAAAAGAGGTATTTTTTTAACCTGTATAGTCTTCTGTATGAGTCAGGTTTTTCTGCCCTGTGACAGTTCATATAATTATGACAATCAAAGATAAAGAATATAACTGCTTTTCAACAGTTTTATTGCCTACGTCGTCAAACGTCCTTACTGGTCATTCCAAAAACAAGTTGACCGTGCCATTAATAAGCAAGTCGTCCCTGACACCTTGACTTATCCTGCCACATGTTTTGAGTTTAATGTTGTCACAAACAGGGCTGAGCTGATACTAGCTGATGAATGTATAGGGGTTCCAGGAAAAAGATATCCGTTTCAAGCCATGTAAAGTTTAGCTGCCACATTTGTCTTGTCATCGCGGAGTTGCCTCTGAATTCTTTATTGGACACAAATAAAGTATAAAAAATATTTTTTCATTAACTTATTCACAACATTTTGTTTTCACTTTATCCCTTTGCTTTTCTAAAGAAAAAGAAAATAAAAAACTGAGCTTAGTTCCATCTTGACCTCTGGACATTGGGAAATAGGAGCACTTTAGTAAGATTTTTTTTTAAGTATCCAGCACTTTTTAATAGCTTACCGTCTGTGTACCACAAAACAATATATTGGAGCTATGCTCTTAGAAGTCAGAGTCAGCATCCATAAGCTCCGCCTCCATTAAATTGGTCCGGGAGTGGACGGGTCTGTAGCCGGCCCTTCGGCCTGCAGGCACCCGAGCCACATGGGCCAACCTCTCTGACAGCCCGTCGGTGAGATCCATCTCTTCGGGGTAGCGAGAAAATCCACTAGGCTGCCTGGTGGATGTTGAGGGGGGGCAGCGTGGGCCAATACCCAGGTCTTCTGGGCGGTCGTTGAGGGTTAGAGGGATAGAGAGCTTGCTGCGGCCATAGCTATTCCGACTGCTCTGGTATTGCGGGTAGGGACACCTCTCCTCACAGGACAGAGGGTGGGAGGGTTGGAAATCTGGGTAGGACCCTGGCAGAACTTCCTCCTCCTGCTTCTGCTGTTGCCTCTGCTGTTCCTGTAGATTAGCGACCAGACTGGGGCGGCATGGCAGTTTGGGCAAGCGAGGCACTGAGCTGTGACCAAACTCACGCTGCCGATAAGCCCGGTGGTCCGCCACCTCCTCCACTGGACGCACCTCCTTCTTCCTCTTCTTCTTCTTTTTCCTCTTTATCATCTCCGGTGAAATCTCAGCCTCCACCATCCACAGCCTGTTCCTCTCCTCTGGAGGTGGCACTGTGAAAGAAATAACATTAAATAAGCTGGTGATCAACAGCACTCTCAATGGCAACAGGAAAAACAGACGGAAGGGAGGGACGAGGGAACAGAGAGATGTGAAATGCTCACAGCCATCAGCTCTCACCTGGTGTACCAGTAGGAGTAACAGAGATGTCCTGAGGCAGGATGGCACCTCGCCTGGCCACCATCTTAGTCACATGCTGCGCCCAAGCTGAAGACATGTCATTTGATGGCTCATTGAGGTCAAAATTGATTCCAGCTATGAATGAGAAATGGCAAACCACAACTCTCCATTTAGGGACAACTAAGGTCAGCTTTAAATCTACCATACTCTTAATGGCTCCCCCGTTGTCGTCTCTAGCTTACATGAGCAGAGTAATGTGTCCTTCAGTTCTTAGCTACAGACATAACAGCTGTCCCTCACCGTGTAGCCTCTAGGCCACAAAAAAGCGAATGGAAAATCTTTTCATGCCAAATTTGGACACATGGCACCATTTTTGACATTATATTATCGGGAGTTGGTTCATGCAAATTACAAAAAAAATAACATATTTTATCACTCACCTCTAATGGGATTTATCCATGCAGATAGTTTTTGTTTTTATGTGCCCAGGTTTTGAGATATCCACCAATCAGCTAAGCCACACCAATACAATGAACATGCAATTTGTTTGTGGAGCTCACAGCATTCAAAACTAAATTTTAAATGTTGAACAATGTGTCTTTCCAGAAACATCATACCAAAGAAATAGTCCAGACTAGGAAACCCAATAATATCTACATGGCTAGATACTTTTAGAGATAAATGAGAAAATATCTTTTTGTATTTTGGGTAAACCAACCCTTTACTATGGCGGTGAAACTGGGAGCATCCTATGAATAATATGCCTACAATAACCATACCATGAGGTATTACCTCCACTATAAATAATCCAAATAAGACTCATGGCAGTTTCAGTTATTCACCACAAGGTGGACGTATTAGTACGCCACCATACATGGCCTCCACTCAGGCAAACTTAGGTCTGTTCTGTGTAACTTACTGCACTCTAATTCATCTTACATTAGCAGTTTGAGATCACTCAGAATCAATGGTTGGAATTATTTTTAATGACTAAATACTCACCCACTGGTCCATCATGGGACACGGTGTGCATGCTGAAGGACAGTTCCTTTTCGGGGTCCTTGTGAAGCTCCTTCCTCATCGCAAATGCCTTGGCAATCATCTTGCTCTTCTTGATCCTCTTGGGTTCATTGTCACTGCGGCCGATAATCCTGACACGGGAACATAAGGCAGGTGAGAGAGAGACCACACGAGATGAGATGCTACAATTCCCCAAAGAAAACCAATCGCAAACAGATGTTAGTTTTTTTTAATTCGGTCATAACATTTGGTACCAACTGATACTAACACTGTCTGATGATTAGACAGACGCGCCAGGTAACTGAAGATCACGTGTTTAATGTCATCCGCAGCCATGTGACTATGGGCAAGATGCTTTTTTCATACATGTTCTATCATTTCACGTCATTCTGAATGAGACCTTTTTAAACCTAAACTGATAACAATCATTCCAAGAAGCCAAATTACATTTTTTCTCCCAAAGGTGGAAGGAAACACAATCCTGTGAGTAAAATCCACGTCACAGTGAGCCCTTGTGAGCTCTGTTACAAAACCATGGATTAACACTGCAAACCTAAATGTGCACACTGGGGACCCACAGCGAGATTCTGACAAAATGCATGCCTCCATACTTTTATCAGATCAGGGAGAAAACCCCCAGTTTTTAAAGGTGTATGGCAGGGAGCCTCTGACTGGTCAGTACATGTCTGAGTGCACTCCAATGAAACACAGTCACCATATCTTATATGGATGTGGACAGGCATCTAGCTATGTGAACACAAGCAACGAGAACACAACAATCCACATAAAACACAATCTTCAGACCCGATTTTGTGTAGAGGCCACAAAAACAGTCCATTTCACGTTTACTTGATGTTTGCTTACTTGCACCAGGTCCGTTTCCAGATGAGGATGGTGGCCTTGGTCCAGACCCAGGTACTCATAGCGATGCCCGTCCCAAACATGGAGAACAGGTTGATTTTCTCCACCATCAGGCTGGGCCGGTTCTTAATGGTGCATTCTGGGATTGGCTTGTTGGTCTGAGAGGCGATTGTCACGTTGGCTTCACACCTGTTGGACACATCGCAGAGATGATCCATCTATGACTCCACCATCTGCCACATGTGCCTCCCACAACGTCTAGTGAAATGACTGAGCTACATTCAAACGCTGGATCTGCTAAATAAGAAAGTCTTTTTGCATGTTGGGGCAGGAGAGAGTGGTTTACATTTTTGAGGCAAAACTAATTCCAATCCAGCCAGTGTCAACACAGTGGGGGAATAGGGCTGCATTTGCCGCTGCAAGCCGAGCGGTTGAGCAGCGGTTTGGCATCTCAACAGCATCAGTTTCTGGATTTTTCTGTGGAGGGTTTAGCTATGAGGTAGTTTTGGTGGAGGCAGGTGTAAACCTTTGCTACTGAGCTATGTAGTAAGAAAAGCAATTGAGTGTGTGGTCAGCAAAAGTGCAGCGGATCACAGGATTTCTGCGACATGAAGAGGAACGACATTAAATAGACACATGGGAGGAGTTTTCCTCAAAGGCTTTCTGTCAGAAAGTCAGGTGCTGTAGTATAAAGAGCGACAGTCCGTGCAACAAGGAGGTCGGGGTGGATTAGTGGGTCAAACACTGCTCTGCGCATCCCGCCTGAAACTTTATTATTTTAACCCAAACCATGACCTTTTGCTAAACCTAACCAATTACTTTTGGTCCCCAAAAACTAACCAAACTGCGGATAGGTTTAGGCAAAGAGGAAAAAAATCCTGGTTTGGCTTAAAATAATGAGTCAATGTTGAACTACAGTGCGTACGTTTGGTGTATAAATCTAACCAAACTACGACTGTTTCCCACAACGTTTACCACACACCAGAGGCTTTCTGGCGAGCGTCCCTCACGTGCAATAAGAACTTACAGCACATATTCCCTGAAGCTCCTCTCCCATTCAGCCTGGTTGAAGAAGTCGTAGAAGTGGCAGCCAAAGGTGATCAAAACAAAGCCAAAAGCAAGGAATCCAAATATACCTGAAAAGGAGCAACAGAACAACAAATCAGATGTGTGATGTCAGACACTTTACTCCTAATAGTATTCATATAGAAAAATATGAATCCATAAAAAGTGTTCACATTCTTTGTTTGGTGCAGATGTTTTTACACAGTTTCTTAGGTCACCAGTGTGGTGTCAAATGGCAACAGATGAGTGGAGAGAACACACCGAGTCTCAGCATCGTCTCGTTGATTTTGCTGGCCGCTTTCTCACTCAGGAGTCCCGGGTGGTTACTCTTGATGGAAAACAAAGTCATGACACCTAAAAAGGGAAATGTACCGAGTCAGTCGCTGTTGTGGGGAGCACTTGTTGAGCATCACAAAGCTTGAAAGATTTGGACTGAGATATCTGACCAAAACATCACCAAACATGCTTTTGCTATACATTTTCTTTAATAGTTTTTAAGCCACTCACCCCGAATGAGGAAGTAGCCGCCGACAACAAGCACCACTCCGATGGGAGCCAGCACAAACCCCGCACGGTATCTGTAGTTTTTGTAGCCCACAAAACAGATCCCACTCACAGAGTCTCCATCCACCTGTGGGGCACCACACAACAGAGACACAACGCGTGACAAAAGTGACCATATATGGGATCATGTTTTCTCGTGACTATAAAACATTTTTCACTCTCAAAGAGTGTCCGATTTTACGCGGTGAATGCCTGCCTACGCACCTCAGCGATCGCCAGGATGGCCACAGTGAGGACGAAGGGGACGGACCAGGTGACCATGTGGAAGTAGGAGGTTCTGCCGGACAGCGGCTGGTGGGTGGTGCCCAGGGCTTTGAAGGATGTGTGCCAGGCGTAGGTCAGCATGACGAACCAAATCACGCCCGACATCAGGGAGTAGTACACGATGATGAAGATGGTGACACATGACAGCGTCTCTGAAGACCTGTGGAGAATGGTGCAACATGAACATGCAATTGCTATGTAGGATATTTCTTCATTCACGCCCATCTCCGTCTTGCTTTTGTTAACAAACACCGGTTGTTTGATGATGACGTGAGCCTGTGGCCAAACAGAATCAAGATAAGCTAAGACAGCTGAGCTAAGACCTCCCTAGTGGTCTAGTGGTTCGGATTTGGTGCTCTCACCACCACGACTGTCTCTGCCTCGCCGGCTTTTACTCACTTCTGTTTATACTTACCTGTACTGTATATACTTTCATAACCCAGGCGTATTTAAACTAATGTCTACACTCTATATCTCTGATCATGAGTGTATACACCATATTCATATCACACCCCTAGCTGTTTATTCTATATCTCACTATTTCCATTACTTGCACTTAAACCTGCACTGTTGATCGTTTTGTTCAGACTCTGTATATCTTAGCATATTCATATCCATCCATTACTGTTTATTCTATACCTATGCACAGTACTCTGCACTTTGCTGCTTTTTGCACTTTGGTCAGATGCTAAAACTGCATTCCACCGTCTCAGTACCCGTACTCCCTGCAATGACAATACAGTTGAATCTAATCTACACGTAATCTAAGCTCATGACCGATCGGTTGAAGACGCTCACTTACGAGGGCTCCCCAAGTCGCATGGTGTTGTCGCTCTTGCACACGATCTCGTCGCGCGCTCCATCCAGGAACTGGGCCAGCCAGCCGATGCTGCCCACGAAGAAACAGGCGTTGATGTAGAACAGAATGACAGCTGGGTAGCGGTTGGAGTTCTTCCAGTCGGCAAGAAATGTGGCCTGAAACAGAGGGCATTTTGAAAGTCAGTGCAGAGGGTTTGGAAGAGAATAGCTATGGAATATGAGGGCTTCCCTATATAAAGATAAATCCCGTGACCTTCTGACCAACATGACTCCTTGCGAAAAAAGACAACACACAGAATTATGGGTATTGTAGTTACGTCTCACCAGGGTGAAGAAGGTGCAGAGGAGGGTGATGGTGCCGAAGTATGCGATGTAGGCGTGCATGTCATTGTGCTCCTCCTCTGTGAACAGAGGGTTGTCACACTGGATTCCGCAGCCCTCCACGTCCTTGTACCAACTCGACTGAATGTCTGTTTTCACCAGGGGAGCTTCACACTGGCCTGATGTGTTGAACTTCAGCTTCTGCACCTCGTTCTGCACACAGGGGAGCAGGGAAAGGTGATCTTCTTAGTCAACTTTAGCGAGCCGGGATAATGTACAGCAATGTCTCAGTTTCAGAGCAAAAGTTGGCCCTGACCTCTGACCTGCGGTGAAAAAATCTCCTTTGGGGATGAATAAAGTTACATAATATGAAGCTTACCGAACAGCCCACAGGGAATTGGTCACATTTGAGGAAGGCGGGCCAGCCTCTCTCCTGGTCCACGATGCTACATGGCCGACGTGTAGCCAAACACAGGCTCTGGCTGGGCAGCTCAACGCGGCCGTTCTCACATTTGGGCATGTAGACGGCACAGAGCAAAGGCTGGATGACTGACCAACAGCGAGGAGCGTTCCGCAAACCTAGGACAGACAGAGAGACAGTCTTAAAACATCCAGAAACATTCAAGTCAGACACGAGAGCCATACAACAAGACATGGGCTACACCTATCAGACTGATGGCGGTGACGGTGATCATCATTATAATCAATATACTAACAATGTCCTAAACCCGGAAGGTGGAGATGTGCACATACGCATAAAAAGAAGCAATTTTTTTCGCAATTTTTTAACTACGTTCATCGATTAATTGATAAGCCAATCAACACAAAATTGCTCGACCACTAATCAGCAAAAACAAAAAGCCAAACATCTGCTGATTCCAGCTGCTCAAATGGGAGGATTTTCTACTGTTCTTTGTCATAATGTGGTAGTAACCTGAATATTTGTCAGGTTTTCACTGTCGTCAGACAAGGCAAGCAATTTGAAGGTGTCACTGTGTGGTCAGCGTTTTCTGACATTTTATAGACAAACTGATTAATCGAGGAAACAAACTGCAGATTCACTGATGAGGAAAACAGTTGCTTGTTGCTGCCCTATTTTGAATGACAATTGTCATAAAAACACTTTCAAGACAAAACGCAAAGACTTAGAAGAGAATAGTCCTGATAAAGTGTGATCTTGAACAATGTTTGGACAATTAAATACGAACAACTGAAATGCATCTCTGAGGTTTCCATTTGTGATACGCCAGGACATTCTGTATATGTGCAGAGTAATTTAAAAAAAAAGCCCACCTTGCTTTGTAATTTAAGTATAATAATAATATGCACGACAAACATTTCTCGCCGTAAACATGAGCACAGTTACAGCATGATCTGCTGTGAGCTACACAGGAACCACAATGATCCAGATCCAGTGACACAAATGAGGCTCCTTAATGTAATATGTCATCAAATTTGGGTTATTTGGGAGCCTCTGACACCTCTGAGGCAGTGGCCTGGATCTGACAGGTCATTAGTGGGTCCTTATGAATGCAGACCGTCCTCTTGCAGAATATCTAAAAACCTTTTATTAGGGAGACTCTCCAATTGTTTGCTGGTTAACACCTCTGAGTGACTCCCTTTGTTGCCTTTAATGGGTTTTAACCCTTCACACCCCGTTGAGGCTCTCTTCCTATTTCTTCCCCCCCCTGAGTGTTTCAGACCTCTCTCTCATCATTGCCACACCAATTAACATCACCATTGTCCAACTGGTCCCACTGCGCGGTCTATTTATTTGCACATTTGTTCATGATTTAATTCCTACAAATTAAAAAAATAATAATAATAATAATCAATACTGGATGTATAGTTTATAGGACAGATTTCCCAGTTTCTGCCTGTTTTTTGTTTAAAAAATCAATCGTTTCTGACCAACTTCTGTAGCCATTTGCCTTTTTTTTAAATGCTGATCACTTTCAAACTGAGTGCAGTCATGTTTATATCCATAGTAGCCCCATATGTGTTTACAGCACTCTGTTTTTTTGGCATTTAATCTCCCATCATGCACCGTAACAACTGGGATCCATCGCATCTCCACAGCCGTTTGTAATCGGGTTACAGGCGCAGCCCAACAACCCACAGGCCGTTAAACCTCACCGGACCACATGGTCAGCTTCTCAAAAGCCTCCTCCTGGGTGCTGGAGTCCTCCGCCAGGACCAGAGACGTGTGCGCGTACGGCAGCGGCGACCCCAGGCACGTGTTGTAGCGAAGCGCCTCGCAGGTCGCGGTTCTCTTGCAGTTGTCCTCGAACATCGTCCCGTTCGGGGACAACGCGGCGCCGGAGCCCGAGAGCCGGGCGGCCCAGGCGCACAGCATCCCGCAAAGCGCAACAATGGGGCTCCGGGCCCGGGGAGACATCTTTGGGCGAGAGAGGCTCGACTGTGCGGAACTCGCGTGTTGCTTCAGCGGTGCCGCTTCCCGGCGGACCCGCGGCTGAGGTTCTCCTCGTCGGACGCTCCCGGACGCGGCATGACGGGGGAAGGTCTGCGGGGTCGCTTCACAGTTGTCTCGCAGTCCGCCCGAACTTTTTCGCTCCGCGCGTCTCGTCCGATCCTCCCCGGAGCCGCCGGGATTCCGTCATTATCCGAAAAGACCCGCAGCTCTAAAAAAAAAAAAGAAGAAGAACAAAACTGCCCCTCAACTCAAGAACATCGACCCAGAACCGCACAAAGTGTCCATTAGTCGCATTTAAGGCTGTGCATGAAAAAAAGGGAGTCCGGCCGAGAAAGTTGCAGAGTCGCCCTCCCCCCCCCCAAACTTCCCAAAAAGAAAAAACTTGCCGTGAACAAGTCTGCGTCTCTGTAACAGGATCTCTAGCTCAGATGCGCCACCCCCTTTTCCATGGCCCCCCTTTTTATGCTGGCAGAGGGATCAGAAGATACATCGTCCGATCTCTTCTCTAAATGTGGTCGTGATGTTTCTCCTGGTTGTCTGCTGGGAGCTTTCTGAGGCGGCGTTGTGTCCCCGAGCTGCAGCTCCAGTGTCTGGTTGCTGTTTCTGTCTCTGGTATGTACATGGGGGGGGGGGGGGGGGGCCGGGCAACAAAACCCCCCTGCCCAGCCCCCACGGCAAGTGGAAGAATTTGCCTTATGGCCCCAGGCCGGAGGACAGTTCAGCCACCCAAGGCC
>JAVQJF010027139.1:0-34239 GCA_036023855.1 Gadopsis marmoratus | reverse complement strand
TGACATTGACCCATCAGTGTCTCAGCGGGATGAAACCCTTGGACCCATTGTCAGAGCCTACACTGGTGCAGTAGGTCCTGGGTTCCTCCTGGTGCACGACAATGCCCGGCCTCATGTGGTGAGAGTATGCAGGCAGTTCCTGGAGGATGAAGGAATTGATACCACTGACTGGCCCCCACGCTCGCCTGACCTAAATCCAATAGAACACTTCTGGGACATTTTGTTTCGGTCCATCCGACGCCGCCAGGTTGCACCTAAGACTGTCCAGGAGCTCAGTGATGCCCTGGTCCAGATCTGGGAGGAGATACCCCAGGACACCATCCGTCATCTCATTAGGAGCCCCGACATTGTCAGCATGCATACAAGCACGTGGGGGCCATACAAACTACTGAGGACCACTTTGAGTTGCTGCAATGACATTTCAGCAAAATGGACTAGCCTGCCGCATCATATTTTCACTTTGAATTTAAGGGTGTCTTTGAATTCAGCCCTCTGTACGTTGATAATTTTAATTTCCATCAAATGATGTGGCATCCTTTCATTCCTAACACATTACCCACCATTCCCATATTAAAATACAAACATGTTGAAGTCACTTTTAGATACCATGCTGCACATATGCCATTAAAGCCACAATGTATGATCCAAATATAAACACGACACACACTACCGGACACAGCTACTGAAACCAATTTCAAATGTAAGTTATTTCACTGCATATCGAAAATGTGTCAGGAAAAAAGTGTGAGATTTAAAGTTGCAGGTAAAACTGGAGTGATGAGAGTGGTTTACCATGCACCTATGTCCATCACTACATTTCAATGAGACAGCGCCTTTTTAATTCCTGATGTAACATGGGCTGTATGGGAAGCTAATAATAGGAGGGAACCAGAAGACCGATCAATAGTAGAGAAACATTAGCTGCCCCAGAGGGAAAAGAAAGAAGGTTTATAAAAGTAGAAGGAAAAAAAGAGGGATGAGGGTTGTGTTGAGTGCTGCGAGACTAAAGAGAGATTTTTAAATTTTAAAAAGTTGACAAAGATAGAAAAAGTAAGGAAAAGCTGGGAGCAGCCAGCGTCCTCAGTGTAACAGTGTTACTGTGCTCTGTATCAGCAGATGCGCATCAACAGAAACATTATCTACTGACTCACTGAAGAAAGAGGTGAATTGCCGCAACCTGCATAAACATCAAACAAGCCTGGCTAAACCTGGACTAAACATAATCAGTCATCCTGACAACTCCATTAATAACCACTTTTCTTATACAGAGAGGAAATCTCAAAGCACGGATTTGATTTCATGCAAGCATGTAGAATGCTGCCCGAGGTCTCTGGCTGTGTGTAGTAGATAAGTCTGGTGGCCCAGTGTGGTATGCAAACATGAGTGTAAGCTTGGCATGGTACTCACAGCTGCTACTCCAAGACTTGAGCAGAGATTTGATGCTGATCTCAAAGAAGACAGAATCCTGCAGGCTCAGCATGACGACTCTCAAAAGTTAGGCTTCACCAGAAGGCATAAATTTCACAGGGCTCCTGTCACTTTCATTCCACAAAACCCAAACATTCCACTCTTCTCGATAATATACACCTATCGTACGCCTTCACAAAAATTCTTTACAGCTCTCACATTTGCTCCTCTCCCCGGTCAGCTGAACACTTCCCTCCACAGGTGCTAGATAAAGGCATCATCTTGAACGACAGTGTGAGCAGCCGAGAGAGACCCAAGAAGAAGACAGAGCTGACAGTTTGTTTCCTCTGCCACCTCGGTCACTGAAGAGTGAAACTGCGCTGGGAGAAGAGGAGAGAGCGCATAGCCTGGCTAGTTAGAGAAGTATTCCACCCCAGTGCCTGCTGCCCACTTGCCAATCCACAGAGTCCCTCATCCCCATTTCAGTACAGAAAAATCCAGAAAAGCAAAGGACAAAACTGCATAAGAACTTTTGCTCCTGATAGGAGAGAAACAGCAGCAGAACAGTGCGCGATAGAAGTCTTAACAATGCACGGCAATATTCCCTCTCCTCTTCGCTTCCTGTGTGTATGCATGTATGTGTGTGTCTGTGTGTGTGTGTCAGTCCTAGCCCACTAACACTGTCAGCCACCCTCCGCCTCCCACAAAAGCTCTCTCCCTCACCATTCGCTCACGAGCAGCCCCTCCTCTTCCGAGCTAGCGCTTGTTCTTTTACTGATGCCTGCTCTTTTCTCTCCAAGTGAGAGAGAGAGAGAGAGCTTGTTTCAACAGCAAACAGAGGGAGGTGGGAGCAGAGTGTGGGTGATGTCATCAAAATGCTGCGAGTGTTCCCTGGCTGTGGTTCAGCAATGCATACGCATGTCAGAGCTGCTACTGTGCTGCCTCTCCACTGGCCTATCAAAACGACACTTCCTGTAAGCTCAAGAGCAATACTGATGCGTCATCCCTGACTGCAGTAGAACGGAAAGGAAAGAATGGGAGGACGGAAGAGAGAAAGAGAAGGGGAGGATAAATTGAACACAGGGGTGCACACAACATGACTTCTAGTCCTTCTCCTATTCTCTGCCCCAAAATAATAATATTATGCGCCTAAATTACACGTGCCATATATCCCCATCTTCAAAAGAAACAATATGAGGTATGCTAAGATATTTCACCAGACCAAACCATCGTCTTACTGGTTCGTTCAAGTTTCTAATCTCGGATCATAGCATCTGAGTGATCACAGGTAAACCATTTGTTAAACTAACCATTCACACCCAGTGGAGTCATAGGCATTACATCATTGCTCTGTCCAAAGGCTACCAGGCGTAGTAACACACACAATGATACGCACACTACACACTGCATTAGAGAGAGAAATACAGACACACAGGCGCAGACACCTTATACATCTGATATTTTAATCTTGTGTTGATGGCAGCGTTTCCTGCACGCACAGAGGCTTAAAAACAGCTCCACAAGCAATTTGTAGTAAAGTGTAGGATTAAGTTCAACAAAATATTCTGAGTGGAACAGCGCTGAGAGCGAAGGCTGCAAAAGACAAATGCCCTTTGTCTTCTTTTAGTTTAGTCTTCATTTCTCTCTCCCCTCTGTCACATGTCCTCCACTACACAAGTTATGCAAAATGAGGCAGAGCTCATTGCAAACAAACACGACACAAGAAGATACTTTGTCAAGCCCTGGCTGGTGCTACCCTGATGCAGGCTTCCACAGTGAAACTCTTGCTTTGTCATAAACAAGCACAGATTCTTTAGAGTCCCATTACACATTTGCAGTATTACTTTTCATTTGTTGACATCTTGGAAGTATTCGCTAGTTATATGCAGTCTGTAATTCATGGAGAAATATTAATTTAACAGTGTGTTGGTGGTACACAAAAGTGTCAGTCTTTTAAAGTTAAACAGATTTCATTTAAAATATATATAACATTAAAAGGAATAGTTCACAATTTTGGGGGAAATGCCTATTATTGCTGAGGGTTACACGAGAAGGTCGATATCACATTCACATCTGTCTGAAAATGAATAAATGTATTTCCCCAAATGTCAAATTATTCCTTTATAAGGACACCATGTTAAACCATGTGGTTGATACCAGAACCATGGTTTTGTTTTTGTGTTTCATTAACATTTTGTTGAGTTTTTTCTACTGAAAGAGATTTTGAATTTAGCCAGACTTGGACATGGTTTTGCTCCTCCGTGATTCAACAGATGCTTCCATTTTAAGTTCTGCTACAAGTGAAGGGGGTCATGACAAAGCATGAAGTTTGGGTCAGGTTTGGTTATTTTCAAGTGTAACTTAAAGAAATCCCCTATTCAAGGCCTCAAGTCTCATGGCGTTCCCTGCAATTGGCACTAGTCTAAGGCTTCAGTATGCCTAAATCAAGCTTTTAGGTATACTGAGCAGTAGTAGGAAGGCAGAGGTATTTGGCAAAAGTTTAATGTGTACACATTCTGTTTAAAAACAGAATTAGGAGTTCGTGTTATCCTTATCAGCAAACCAAATGCCAAATAAACATGCAGATACCTCTGCAGGCACTGTTTTCTGTAAACCAGCTTTATTGCATAAGGAATGCAGAGGAATAACTGACAACAGCATCTCTCTGGGAACATTAGAGCGAAGAGCAACTGTCCACCAGAGCTGATGCAAGTTTAGGACTTGAAACAACATCGTAACCGACTTCCTGGAAAGAGCTCACCGATTAAATAATCTCAACTAAATGCAAGTTATAGTAGCTTCATTCACAAAGTGGGAGTGCTGATTGACAGCTAGTCATCCTGACTGCAGACATTATAGAAGAGCTGTTCCTCCCAGGAGCCCACAGGGTGGAGGATGCATTTCCTGTCCTGGACTCTCTGAAGGGCAGTGGTGGGAACAATAATCGATAGGAGCTGTAATTCAATCCTTGACCTCCCCAGTGTTCCCTGGGCTGCAGAGGACATGCCATTTGGCTCCATCACAGTAGTCTGGGTATGCAGCATAACTCTGTAACTTGAAAATAGCTTCTCCCTTCTCACACACTCCCCTGAGTCAGGAACCAGCCATTTCATACATCCTCGTAATAATTATCAAGGCACAAACTGCGCATGTAGACCAAGGTTTCAAAAATGTTCACAAATATATTGATTAGGTCAGATTGTAATGATGACTGAACAATCGAAAACATCTTTATACATATCTCCTTACACAGACCAGACACATTCAAACCCGTTCTCTTCTGCTCACGCTGAGAATGAACAAACTCATTTTTCAGATTTGCCAAGCAAATCAAGAGCAGCAACTCATTTCAGAAAAGGGTTATTCTTAGGTCAGTAGCACATCATCTCTATGGAATGAGATGGCAGGCAAGATCC
Source organism: Gadopsis marmoratus (assembly GCA_036023855.1). Taxonomy (NCBI): domain Eukaryota; kingdom Metazoa; phylum Chordata; class Actinopteri; order Centrarchiformes; family Percichthyidae; genus Gadopsis; species Gadopsis marmoratus. The sequence continues at coordinate 29,416 of JAVQJF010027139.1, read as the reverse complement.
AGGCAAATCTGAATTAAAACTCATCTTAATACAGGTACAACAAGGTTAGCGCATTACTCATGAGCTGTCTTCAAGTTGATCACTTATGGAGGAGCATTAATTGGGAGAGCTGGTTTGAGAAAGAGCACTAACAATGATTCATGGCATTTGTCTTCCCAGCTATGTCACCATATTCCCACTAAGTGCCGAGTCTGCACTGACGTGCACCATTATGGGGTTTGTTTCACTACAGTTGGCTAATAATATTTAAGAAACGTGATGAATAAGTCTATCCAGGCTGTCTGGATACACACACCCTATGGACTGTTCAGACAGAAATCACATGCACGTCTTTCATTACAAAAAGTACAACCCACCAGTGCACACTCATGTTCAGTCACATTCCCCAAACACTCCCAAATCACAAACCTGCTGCACCCATTAACCAAATTCAGCCTCAAACAAACCCTTCCCATAAACTCAGCTGTACATCGAGCAACCGGGTGATGTCACTGTGTGCAAAGGAAGACAGATGACAAAAAGAAAAGAGTAGCACCACCTTAAAAGCCAACTCAGGCTATGCCAGTTCTGCAACAAGGGAGTGGCACTCAGCTCTGATTTAAACACAGGTCTAATAATCCTGAAGTATGAATACACCAAACTACCATTTCTATATAGCTCCTTACATCAACTACTGTAGCAATCACAGTACGTATTTTATTACATAACTCACCATCATGACCCCTGCCACCACCAGCAAGATGAAAAAAGGAGATTTTTCTAAAATGAAGGATGTTTCTTCCTAAGAAAAAAAGGAAAGATTTGAAAACAATTTACCTAATTCAGTCTGAAGAAAAGTCGTCCGGCTGTCATTGAATATGAATATCAACATTTCACCAGCAGACAGTGCTGAACACAAACACGGTAACCCGAGTCAAGCTGAAAGAAAACAACTTTATTTTGTCTCACAGCTCACCAAGACACCCAAACCAAAGAGTGGACAAATAAATCTCAGCCTATGGTTGTTATTGTGCGTTACTTTAGCTAGCTGTCTTGTCTAGGTGAGCAGACCTAAAGCAAGTCATGCTTTAGCCATAAGCAAACAGGAAGCAAGCATGCTCTGACAGGTATAGAGCTGCAAAAAAACACCATACTGAGAGGCCAATGCCAAGTCATCACCCCACTGCTGATGCAAACTGGCTGGCCTGCACGCACACATAATTCGTATGTGTACACACATGTACTAAACCTTTAACTACTGTATCCATAGACACAATAGTAGGCCTACTGCAGAGGATTAACATTGTCAGCACAACTCATACTTTAGAACGTCAACTCTCAAACCTTTGCTACGAACTCCATAATAAGCAGGTCCCAATATTAGTCCTGTAATACTACATTTTAATTATATTTTGTCCGATTTAATAGAGCTGAGGGCACTTTCCTTTGATGGTTTCACATAATGCTTGATATCACAACGTCACTACCCAATAGCAAAAAAGTACAGTTTCATCGGCCAGCATGATACACTTACACAGTGCAGAGATGCATACCATAGTCATGATATTGGTCTTCCTATGTTGTGTTACAGGGCATGTATGTCATGAGAGAAAAAAAAAAAGTTACAACACTCTTTATTAATAATCAAATAATTATTCAAAATGTGCATCAAGTTCCTTGATGCCGAGCTGCAAACATATTTTTTCACCCGCTTGGGGCAGAGACTCCAAAACAAAACGACAAACAGTCCTCTCCTGACATTATTACCATATCAAGCTATTAGCATGTTAGCTAACCTATTCACAATTCATAGTACACATCAAGCAGTCATTTGCAGTTTTTTGGCACCCTGACACCTGTAACTCCAATCCACTGTCATTTTAACCATCTTTAGTTTGCAAGAAGTTCTGAACAGAAGTGCTGAGTGGGTGGCGTGAAGCCAGTTTAGAAGAGCTTGTTTGCAGAAAATGGCTGCTGCTGCTGGCAACTGGGTTAATGAGAGCGGTAAGACTGAATCATACAGTAAAACTAAGGGCTGTGAAACCAAAACAATGCTCTAAAAAGGGGCTAAAAGCCATGGAGAATGTGGTAATAAGTCTTTGTGGTTTCATCACTGCAAGCAATGGCTTTTGCATCACAAGTAGTCGTTAGTCAATGGTTAAATTTTAAATATAGAGGAGTGTGTTAGTGATGTGTGAACTGTGCAAACTATTGACAATTGAAGAGATATCCATCAATTTCTATCAATTATTTTTTGTTTTAAAAAGTCTGTCGTAATCCATTTAGAACAAAAATACAATATGGCTATATCCCAAACTCGGCTTCCTACAGCCAGTGTAGTGTGTCGGTTGCTTCACACATCTGATCGCCGCCTACCACTCTGTTCTGTCTGGTTGCTACTGTTAAAATACTGCTGTGAGGTCACATTTTGGACAGGAGGTTAGCAAATTAGGCTGAAAAACATAACATGATGTTGTCACTATATGATTCCAAACAAACGAACAAACTTTGTTCTGTCGCCTGGCAAAAGCATCATTGTGAGCCAAGTTAATGTTACGGAAATGTTCAAATGTGTGTATACAGTATACTGTATCTATACAGCGTATGTATGTGCACGGTGTGTGCATAAAGGAGGTGGGTACAGGGGGAAGCCAAACTTTGCTGACATGTTAACGAAGCTTAACATTCACTGAACTAAGAATGTAAATTAGAATAAACACCTATGAAATGGCCTAATTAATCAGCAGAGATTAACACAAAATCAATTCAGATAACCACTGCACCAATATGTAGTTGAGTCAGTTGTACCTTTAAGGTGGGTTCGGTTACTGCGGGCAGGCCTGGAGGAGCTGATCCCCGGATCTACCTCTATCAGCGGATCTACTGGATCCTCCTCAATGGTCTGCCCCATGACTAGCAGGCCTAGTCGTTTCATGCGAAGGAGCCGTGGACCCGTTTCCCTGGGCAAGGCCCCCCAATGTTCAATGGGCCCCTCCCCTGAGATGGCAGCTGGTACCAAACTCTTCAGAAATTCCATGTTCAACAAGACGTTTTCTGTCTTTCACTCTGGTGCGTAGTCCAATAGCCGGTTCCATGCCAGTCTCCCAAACAAACTAGCTGTTTGCCTCATCTGCCCCATATCCAGACAAGCAAACAGTCCAGTCCCCTTCTCCAGCTGCTACCTGCACGCAGCAGCTACACATTCGCTCACTGTCGAGGCCTGTATATGTGGGCCCTGAGATCTGCCCTCACAGACCCGAAGAGACACTACCTGTCAGGCTTTCTTCAGTTGTTTGTCTGGACTAACTAGTAGCGGAGAAGCTGTTCACTGTAGCTAGCCAACGTGACAGAGTGAAAAACTTCTTACGCTGCAACATTACCCGTCTGCTCACAGTGAACACAAAAAGCAAACAGACATGGCACTTTTCATGGGTAAGTGACGTAATTGTGAGTGGGCAGGGCTGCGTTTGAGTGCCAGGCACTATCTGGGGTGGGACTAGAACATGTTCCACAGGAGATAACACGAGCCTGGGCCACCAGCCAATCACAACAGAGATGACACAAGCCACACCCTGCTGGCCTGTGTTGTTCACCAGTGAAAGAGGCCAGGAGAGGACTAAGATTGACAGACTCTATAAGAAGCAGGAAAGCTCCATGGAGCTGGCTACACTCACCCGCCTGCATTTAGTGATAGCCCTTATCATTGCTGGATTGGTGTTAGTTGTTAACATTTATACACAAACACAAATGCTTGTTTGCTTTCTTGCTAACTTAGTCAAATATCAAGAGCACCCCTCCCTTTGCTTTCACTTCTGCTCGACTGTGCTGAGCTATTATGAAGAGAAGCAGAACGAGCTAAGTGATGGAGTCTGGGAAACGGGGTGATGACAGACTGCTGGGCTCTGCTTGGCTGCACAGCTTGTACCTGCAGCAAACTCAATCCCTTCCAAATATCCCTAGCTGTGGAGCGAGAGGGACCACACTGTGCTGACTCTTAGAAAAGCTCTCTGCCTAAAGAAATCATCAATTTGCTGTTCTCTGGGACAGAGTACAAAAATTAATAAGCCATCTAAGCACCAACATAGTCCGTCCTCAATAGCAATACAAAGCTGTAACACTCCACAAAAATTAAAGATGACTGTAGCACCGGTGTGCAGCTAACTGTTAGAACACCTTTAAGATAAGCCATTTGTGCCGATTCATCATTAACTATGCACCACAATAAAGCAATTGGGCCAAACAAAAACAGCACAATACTTTTTTTTTTATCTTGTTCTAATTAAGACTCCATTAAACATTTTGTTAACATTGAATTAAGTGAGTCAGTGTACTGTAAAAGGGCTTGCAGTGCTGCAGAATCTATAGGGAATTAAAAGTCAGCTTTGCAACTTTTAACACTCTTTAATATCATCATTTTTGGTTCCATGGCCACATGGTTGAGTCGAGCCCACTCACTTACAACACCAGCCGTTCGGTTCCTGTACAACAAGGTAGGTGTGTGCGATATGTTTTGCACAAAACAGCAGTAATCCAAAGTAAACAGGCTGGTCAAGAAAGTTGAGCCACTAGCAAGTTTGAAAGTAATACTTTTGGTGGACTAAATCAGAGGGAAACGGAACATGAATCAGCTTATATTTGTCAGGGGGCCAGTAGTAGGCGATTGGTTTGGCTAGCAATATAAGAAGCACAGAGTTTCATGACTGCGTTCCTATTGGTTGGTTAGTTTTGGAGTCTTGCTGCATATGGTCAGAAATCATAATAAAGCATGCAGTCAACACACTGTCTAGAAGTATTCTACTGCTAACCTGTGTTATCTAAAGCCATAATAGTTTGTGCTATAACAGTTTTGGTAAGCCCTGTGAAGCAGATAACATTATGCTTTTAAGTCGACGTTAAATATTTTCATAGCACAACTTAATAAGATCTCATGCACCTATACTTAATTTATTTTGGTTTCCATTGGTAACCATCATCTTCATAGAAAATGATTTGTTAGGTTAAAGATACTAAGGCAAAAATGCATTGTGTGCAAGATCATTAAATGTGGTGAGACGCTTATTTCAGTGGGATGATGTAACTGTTTCAGTACGCCAGGAGCCTGAGATGGGAAGTAAAAGAAGAAAAAAAAACATTCTGTTTCTTAACCTTGTGTGATTTCTGAAATTATACAAAGCCCTTTCATTTCAACTATGCTTTTTTATTACATGTATCCAAACACCAAACCTTTCCTGCAGAGTAAGCACAAAGTGGAAGAATGCAGTGATAAATGCAGTGATGCAGTTTTGCAAAAACTCTGCCCTCTAGAGGCCAGCTGGCAGAAAGCACACCAACCAGCACAAACTAATTGATGAAATCTACTGACAATTGCTGGGAAAATAAGAAAATGCTCAGCAAGATTTGATGGCATCCTACCAGGAAGCTTGTTAGAGCTGGACTCTGGCTCACCAAAAATAAACCCCCAAAAACACTCAATTTGTCCAAAGCTGTAAAAACGTATTTTTCTCCTCATAAAATTAAATTTGTTTTGTTTATTTTTAAACCTTCACAATCCACAGAGAAAGTAGATAATACATATGAAACAACATTTTATGCCTACTTACAATAACACGGGGTTCTTAGGATGGCAGTCTTAGTTTAATAGTTCAACCTATATTGGTCCCATAGAGGGCAGGAGGCCCTGGACGCCTATACATATAGCTAAACCAAATCACACAGAGAAATTGTGTGATTATCTGACCTGTCATGTTATTGGCTAACTGGTCTGGACAAAAACTCTCTTGTGTATCAGGCACCAGAGAAAAAGATAAAATTCACATCATGTTGCAAGGAAGGACATTTGTTGGCATAGTGCAAGACTTAAGCCTAAGCAAAGATGCAGAGAGGCCGAGGCAGCAGATCCGGGTAAGAAACACTAAATGAGTCAGAGAAAGAGAAAGAGAGAGGGATGACTGATGAGGCAAAGATAGCCATCACTCGGCCTGAGCACCACAATGGTCAGTGGAGGCAGCTGTGGTTTGCTGGGGCCAGGTCTGTGGTGCTGTTGAGTTAGAACAATACTCCTGCACAGGAGGCCCAGATCCCAATCAGCCCAGGAATGTGGAAGAGGAAGCTCTGGGAACAATGTCCAACGTTCCTGTGCCATTCTGGGTCCCACCCACCTCTGCCTTGTTCTGCTTTCAAGCAGGACAAAACAGGAAAACTAGTGGGCTGGGGCCCAGAAGTCAGAGTCTGAATTGCAGTCAGCTGGAGGGGGGCTGATCAGTACACAGCACAATCCTACTACAGTCATGTTGATCGCTCTGGGCTATGTATACATCTCAACTGCTACGCCACCACTTGATGTCAGTAAACAGTTTGAGGTCCATATAATATCAAAACAATGTTGCACTGCCCTCTAATGGTGCAAACAGCCACCACACTATGGAGGCTACAATCCTGCCTTGCCACGCAGGGCTGTCAAGTGTAACCTGGATGGGTATATGAAGGCATAAAATTACATTATCGCTCATCTGTGTGTATGAATTTTATATGAATAATATCTTTTCAGTTAAAATGGTAATACCAACTTAAGTTTGCTAACGAAAAATACAAATTTGCTCTCCTAAGTTACGTTGTCTAAAACTAAAGCTAAAGCTATTTGGGTGATAACACCGTGTGCATGTGTGTATACCAGCATGTGCCACAACAAACACACCACTGGAAGGATTATATGCATACACCTGTCCACTATTCAACATGGAAACTGTCACTCAGACATTGCACTACGCTACTAACTGTTCTCTACAGTTAGAGTAATGTATCCTGTCCTGACAGTTTCAGAGATAAAGTTTACAAAGTCAGATTAAACAGGCTGTCAAGGAACAAAATCTCACTCTCTAACAGCTACAGTCAGTGTTCAGTCAGAGCCCTGCTATATGAGGACACATTTTTCCTTTCTGTTCTTGCAACAATACGCCTTCGGTTTCTCCCAGCCTCAGTTTTATTAGTGCTCGTTTCTACTTTGTCCATCTACTTTGGAATTTTCAGGTCTGGGAACCTACAAGATAAGTTTGTAGACCGAGTGTTGTATCTGCAAACAGGAACAAGAAATGCAATGTTCAACATTGAGACACTCAAAGAGATCAAGCTAGTACAGCCCAGTCCTGATTGACAGTTGTGAGGCAACCCACAGAGAACTTGGTTGTCACTGCTGAAGAATATGAGAATGTGACCTGACGAGACCCTGTAGCAAAATTATCCCCCTTTTTGTCCTAACCAGTTACCATTCTGACATGAAGCTCGTCGCCCAGAGGCAGCAATAATGTGCAAAAACAGTATTTAAAGAAACACACACACCCATACAGTTCAACTTCACAACCTTTAAAGTTTTGAGGATGTTGACAAGCACCAGAGCTGCAACTAAGGGTTAATAATGCATTGTTATTTTGGGATTAATGATTATTTTACTGATTTCTTTGTATGTTTCAATTTTTGGCAGTATCATTTTAAGACAAACAGGCTGACAATATAATTAGAACAATGCTACATGGTACAAGATATTCTACCTGTGAGATTGTAAGTACTGCACCAACCAATGCAGTACATTACCTGATGACGCTGTCATAAAACCTGACAGGTAAGTGCTCAACTCATCTATGTCTGTTGGAAGTTTGAAATTCACCGGAACAGCTATAAAATGCCCAACTCACCTTAGGTGGTCCCAAGTTATCGTTATCTATATGGTATTTGATGAGGTTATTCCCACATCCAAAACTAGTGTATGACACAAGACATTGAACATGGGCTCATCTCATGTTGGGCCAGTCAACCACGCTATTGCTGCTGTGGTAACCCACCAAATCATTTTCTAAACATTGTATTTTACAATTTAGAACTAAAGTATTATATAAAATAGCCCTAGCTACATATCGTCTGTACATCAGTGCATATGCCGATTTGACAGAATGTTTCCCAAGCACCAATTGCCAGTAATCAGCTCTACGTGGTTGCTACTTACACATTTTTACTTTTACGGTGAAGTCACTACACAAAGCATTCTGCGTCTTGCTTTTTTGTTTTGTTTTTATTTGATTAAAATCAATGATGACATGCATGCTACTTGACTCCATTTATAACTCCTGACAAAAGCTTCGCTCTGAGCACTGTGAGGGAAGATAACTTAAGTCTGTTGGCGCACCGGATGTTAATTTTATCATGTGATTTTCATACTGAATTTTTAGATTACTGCTTTTACCGTTACTTATAAATTTGTTAGTTTTGTTTTTTTAATAAAATTTTTTTTTTAAAGTCATAACGTTGAGCCATTCACATGATACAACACACATAAAGACAGCTTTTACAATCCAGCTGCCTCTGCTTAACCATGTTAATCTATTCCATATTATAGGTATGATAAATATACATTATACACACAAGTAGTATAAGAAGTAGCTGTAGATGGAAACATTACTTAAAATGTTTAGCCTATATGGAGATACTGTATAACTGCAAACAGAGTACAATGAGGCGTTCTTCACCTTGACTGTGACAAGGACAACATTTTGTTGACAGAAAAAAAGTGAAGTTATCCAAGCAAAGGGAAAAACTAAATGGCAGCTAGAAAAGACTACAAAATTCTACATTGCCACCTTCAGAATTGAGCAAAAAAAACAAACAATGAGATTAATACAACACCCTGTTCATTCCCACGCTACTTAACGTGCAGTATGTGTAAAACCTAAACCACACCACACAGTGGAACACTACCCACTTAACCTGTGTGACGTACCTTAAGGCCATAGAGAAGGGGCTGGAACTGGAAAGAGAAAGGAGGGTCCACGAGTTCACTGCACAAGAATCTGAAGCAGAAAGCACAGAAATTATGTCGTTAACAAAGCCACTCAATAGTAAATCATTATTTTAACAGCATTTGGCTGGTGCTAATTTCCCACCCTGCTACTACATACAAAATCCACCCAAAATGTAAGGTAGACGCAATTAACCTTTAACTGGTCACAAAACATTAACACATACACATTAATATTATCAGCAGCCATGAGAGTATATCTTTCAATGCTCATGTCTAGGAACTGTTAGGAAATACCGTTTTTGAATGGCAGTCTGTCTTACTTCAGTCACTGCAGTATTCCACAGATTTGATTCAACATAATTTAAGTTTTGTTCAGTAAGAGTTTGCTATGACACAGAACAACCTCCTGTATAATGCTAGGACTGTGCAGACAGACAGTCCTGTCTTGGTCACAGCAAAGTGATAGATCGACCTAATGCTGATTGCAGCCGGGCTTCCTCTGTGCTGGGACAGGATTAAAACCTCCTCCTGAGCAGAGTAATAATCTGAAGATTACACACTACATCCAAGAGGCAGTTATATAAGCATACAGAGGCTCCAAAAACTGCACTTTCCATCCAGTTTATCATGATAGTGCCTAAAAACGGCTCCTTTTATATAGTCAGGTAATCTCATATGCAGTCATACAATCATTGAATGCAGCACATTAATACTGTTAAAAAAGAAAAAAAATGTTAAGGTTCAGTGACATTAGACAGACATAAAGAGAATAAGTAATAGGTTAGAAACTTAAAACAATTATCAAACTGTAGTCAAACAAAGGAAGGAACAGCAAGCCACTGAGTCACACAGAAGCCAGACAGAGAAGTTGAGGTGTGAGAACTTCCACCCTAGCACTGAGGACAGATGGTAAGAACAGGTCAGCGCAGATATCAAGTCAAAACGAAACAAACCAAAAACTTCGACGGCCCAAAGGTCACGTCACAGCAACATACCATCACACACCCCTTATCCCACCAACACATCAAAAAACATTTTAAAAAGATTCTCAGCTGCAATGACTCGCTTCTCGCGCTGACAGACCTGTGAATAATACATCTGACTTCCTGTTCCAACTCAGCGACTCCAAAGAACGAAAAAGTGTGACCACAGAAAAAGGGTAAGCAAAACCCTGAGCACATCCTGAATGCTGTTGCAAAAACAGCCACAGACTAAGCTCCTGCTTTATATTTAAGCTCTCAAACACAGGCATTTCTCTTTTAGTGCTAAAATATGTCTTATATCAACACAGCTTCTAATAATTTCAACAAAATCATAGCATTTACACATGTGTGTAAGGCTAAGAAGTTTAAACATTGTGCATTTCGGTGTAAGTGCAATACGCGAGAAGGGCTAGAGGTCAGACCTGATCTGATCAATGGTTAACTTGACTTCATGTAATATCGGCCTGCAATTTTCTGAGTCCGGCACACAGCAAGGATGCTGCAAATAGGAGGCTGATAGCCAATCCAGGAAATAAGAGCTAACCTTGACAAAGGCAAGCCTGTCCCGTCCCATTTCACCGTGTTCCCTTCAGCTTTCTGCCACATATCAACTTCCAGTAGCCCGGGACAGTTCTGTGCTTTCCTTCACGTTCACCTTAGAAATGAATGACATCTGCACAACCACCATCCCAATTTAGAAAGCAAGCTCAAGAATGTCTAATGCAATGTATTCGCGATGTCTTCAGGAATTTGGGCTAGCTCTTATTCAGAAACAGGCAGTGCGCTACAGTAAGTTGGACCAAGATGGACCTGCCTAAATCTGGCTCTCTACAACACTAAATGACAGGCCTGTCCCTGTCGTAATCACTACCTCCCGAGCGGAAACATTAGTGGCTTCTTCCGACTGAAGGGAAGTGCATAGTGCATGTTTCAACAGATATTCTTCTCATCTTTTTCTGGCTCTGGGTGACATGTATAGTCAGAAATTATGAAGCACTAATTTACCGTCAGTGGATCTAAACATGGCAGAAAACACTGGCAACATAGCTGAGGCCGTCTTGAGGGCAAAGACAGGGTGGTTTCTTTGGCTAAGGCAGACCCAAACATCAATTATGTTCCAAACCCTCTCTCGCGAAGCCAAGGACAATCTTCCTCAGCAGGGCTCAATTATGGGTTATTTCTAGCTCAACTGAGTCCTTATTGTGTGCTACATTACGACAAGGCTTTCAATGTAATCAATGAAAAGAATGCCTTACGCATGTAAATCGGAGTATGTCATGTTGTGATTTAACGTACATTACACTGGGAAGAGGGGGAGACTTCTTATTAGTTTTATGAAGGTCAGAGAGATGGTGACCAATTGCTGATTTCAAAAACACCACACAACCATCATTTATCACTTACAAACACAGAAACACACACAAAAAAAAATAAATCAGCTGAAAACAAATACTTATGTACTATACACTATGTATTACAAAGCAAAACAATCTTTTTATTTTTGCAACCTTTTTTGGAACAGCACCACCACTTTCAATAATTTACCAACTCATGAATGTTCTTACCTTCACTGTTTCACAGGAAGCCTTCATTGTAGCATGTGCATTTCCCACAAACAGAATGAAAGAACACAGCAATGCCGATGCTCTAGAGACACAATTTGCATTGGGTTCATTGCTCAGTGCAGGGCAATGTGACCATAAAGATGGGAGCTAGCATACGGAGGACAATATCTAATTTAACAGCAGGGTTTCCAACCAAATGCATGTGCAGTTGCTGAAAGTATTATTTGTTCAGTTGTCAGTTAATATTTTAGCCATGTGCAAATACAAACACACAAACTTGGATCCAACTGGACAGTCTAGGTTTAGATAAGAGGTCATCTAGAGTAATCTGACCAAATAAGTGAAAGCCGATATTATAGGACATGGAGACCTCATATAGTTTTGGAGAAGGCCGATCAGGATTTCCTGTAGGAGCTGTCCGAACAGAACCAGTTTAACTGCTGAGAGGTCAGAGGGCACAGATATCAGGTGCTGAACCATCCAACATGTTTGTGCATTTGCAAGTTTCAAGCCCATTTAAAGAACCACACTTTGTTTACTTTCTCCAGATGACGACATAGCAGTCAGAACCAAAGTATAGGTTAGGAATAGGGAAAAAATAAAAACAATAATAAGTTGGAGGGGGAAACAAAAGCTGTGTTAGTATGCAAACCACTGGTAATATGTCACCCAAAAACAGTGTACCAATTGACCACTTTTGGATCTTGTGCTATCAAACATAGCACAAGACCCAAAAACAACTAACCTTTTGGATTAATAAAATTGTTGGATAAAAAACACAAATTAAAAAGCGAGTTGTTATTTTTGTATTACATAATATGTGTGCAGTCACCACTGAAATGCTGAGTTAACAGTTAATCCCTGCAGGGGGCAGCTTAGTGAGGGGCCGCCATGGGGATGTTTTACAGAGCTTGGTTTTTCCATCCCCATACTCTTCAATGGCATTAATGTCTTACTAGATTAAACCAAACACACTAATTCATTGGAATTGTGCCCACAGATAGATGGTTATGTGCAATCTAGCGGGGAAGGGGGGGGGGGGGTTCCCTCTAGTTTGCACCTGTAGAAGAGAATACACCACACATTGTACTGCCATCAGAAGCTTATCCTGACAGGGACGAAGGGGGCTCAGCCAGTTGATCTAGTAGGCCTGGGCTAGACCAACATTGCAAAGTCTTGTGTGTACAATGCTTAAACTCTGTTGGCCACTGCAGCAAAATCAAACACTGTTAGACACATTACGTTTCACCTTCTTACAATAAGACTGGCCTAACGTTTAACGCAAATATGCACAGCAAAGTTCGCATTGCTTTGAGCATAGTCCATCCCTCGTGTGGGCCCACGAGTGAACACAAACTGTCACTGTGCCTTCGTTTGAAACGGTTTGGCCAACTCCACCTCCAGTCACACAGCAGACTGACCAGATTCCTCTCTGTCTGTATCCAAGTGCCACTGTTGGGGTCTCTGCAGAAATGAACAAATGCTCCATTGTACGTCCGATGCACTCTGAACAAGGGGAATGAAGTCCTCAGAGGAATGAGGATGATGCCAAGCTGATAATTCACTCACTGTTGTACCAATGAATGATAGCCACCATGCTTGGGCATGTTATGGCTCAGTACCTTCACAAACACTCCATCTATTAAAGTGTGGCCTCGCACAAATTACAGTGTTCCCTTAGATAAATGCATAATAACAATTTCACCGTTTTTTTGTCCCAGATAAATCTAGTGCATTTAAAAAAACCCACACTTGCTTCACTGAGTGGACTGTGTGTGTGTGTGTGTGGTTATTTTGATACTGCGGGCAAACGTGCCAAACTATTTCTTTAATGATTTTGTCAGCCAACACTAATAGCTTTTACAGCCAAGACAAAGTCAAAACAAGACCAAACAGAGATCTAGTATATCTACGTTAAACCTGGCTACCGAGGTAACATTCGTGATAGCTTTTAGTTAGCAACTAGCCTGGTGTTGATACAAACTGCTAACGTTGAGCAGGGGGGCTAGCTAGCAGCAGCAACTTCATTTATCCGACCAGCCAGTTGTCATCTATGAGTTAACGCTCAATACGATAACAGTGGTAACAGCCCAGCTAGCTATTTGGCAGCGATACAACTAATGACAACAGGAATCCGAAAGCTGCCTGCGATTCAACTTGCAAGGTGGCTAGGCGATTAGCTCACAGTAGCAGAGGAGCCAAAGTCCTTCTTTAGCATTGCTACGGCAGCCAATTTTGGTGCCACAGATGGAACGCAAGCTAACGTTAACCTCAACCTCAGCGGCAAAGTTAATCACGGAACTTGCCATAAGCCAACGCTAACTACATTAGATAGCAGCCGCCGTTTGCTCAATTGCTCCGATATTCGCTAAAGCTGACGTTACTTACAACTTTTTGTTCCTCTCGCTTTAGTTGAGCTAGGTAGCTAGCTTGCAGACGTTCTTTTCATTTGCCGAACAAGCTTCAATGTCCTGGCCCTCCTCCATTGGAAGGATTTGCGTAGTGGTGTAATTTTTTTTTTTTTTCTCTCTCTCTCTCTCAGTCTGTTTCGGTGCTGGCAGAGCTCCACTGTCAGAACGGACGGCAGCGTGCTTGTCCCGCCTTCTTGATCGGGATTGGCTGTGGTGGTGTACGCCTACATACAATACAGCTTTCTATTTCACCAAATACGTGGCAATCCAGAGAGAACGACCTGTTGATTGGATGACGTGCCCATGGGTCCATTCTTTATCTCAACCGGCGTACACCGAAACTTGCGCGGGTAGGCGGGAACGATTCGAGCCGCAGTCAGTGACAGCCAGGGGCCACGTTTGGAAAATAACTTCAAAAATCACTTCAAAAGTAAACTACATTGTTAAAAATGCTAAAAAGTGGTAAAATACAGTCTTGAATTGAAAATAATTCACATACACTTTAGAGCTCATGGCAACACATTGTACCACCCTATTTAGCAAATAGTAAATAAGAATATCTAAAATAATCTAACTGCCTATAAATATATTGTAAGATTTTATATTATTTGAATTGCACTGCATCAGCTCTACTGCAGACAGTCAACATGTCTAGTCATGCAGTTATTAAGCCTATTTTTAGCAAGAGTAATCTAGATGCCTTAGTAATTAATAATTACAAGCCCATTACAACCTACTGTAATTGTGGCGTTATTTATAAAAAATGTTTCTAACAACAACTCAGCTGTATTAATATATGTGTCTATACATATGTACATTACTTTGCACCTTTCTGCCATTTGCATTTCTGGTTAGATGCTAAACTGAATTTTGTTGTCTCATCACCTGTACTTTGTGCAATGACAATAAAGTTGAATCTAATTTATTCTAATATTAAAATTATGGAGTGCAAAGGGCCAAAATACATCTCTGATCTACTTCTGTACTATGAACTCTCCAAACTGTCACTAGTTTACTCTTCAAAAAGTGAAAGCAAAACACGACGAAGCAGCTTTTAATCTCTTTATGCACGTTCTCATTTGTATGTATCCTGAAGTTTGCCCTAGTTATGTTGTACATATAGTACCAGAAGTGTGGTGTAAATGGTTTATGTAGTATGGAAATGTAGACTAATCGTATGTCCATCAAAATATATCAATAGGCAGGCCACAGAAGAACACCATAACCAAGTAAATAGTATTTAATGAAACAGCTCTGTTGTGTCATTATTTATTTAGTTAGACCACTAAGAACAAGAACATTAAACATAGTAAAACAGACTACTTGTTTCATATTTAAAAGGATGGTAGCTCCCCTAGTGGCATTTCTGTGCATAGCGTTTCCTAAATAATTATGATATACAATACAGTAGGTATATCAAGACAGACATTTGTTACATTTAAGAAACAGAAAAGCTGCAACTAGATCCACATGGTCAGCCCATCCTTCAGGGTTTCTGATGAGGCTGAACAATAAAATGGAAAACAAAGAGTGCGTTCAGGTTATTTCAACACAAGTGTGTCAATCAATGTACAAAGCTCTACAAGAGCTGGTAAAAGGCACCAGCACTCAAATACTTTAGCATGTATCACACATTTTTGTTACTGCGCAGATTTGCTACTTCTTTACAATTTGCTATTTCACAGGTTTGTAACCTAGTAGTTTAGTTAGTTACCAGCTAGCCAACTTATCTAGACTTCACTCATCTGTTTCTAATAACTTCAGAGTTGTGTGCACGATCTATGTTTCTAATAGCTCTGTCAACATGTGGTCCATTTACCTCTAGCTTTTCATTTGTTCAACAGGGGCAGCTGGAGCTTTTTTGGTACATTCTTCACACACATGATGGCAGGATCTGCTGGGATAACATTCTGGTCAGTGACATGCAGAGGCTTATCGTTATTTAGATTTTATTATTTAGATTTATTTAAGCAGATGTGTTGCAGCACAAAGATGACAGATTATATTGTTTGAATGGCTTGTGGTATAATATTGGTGGTCAGTAGAGGTGCAGCAGGGAATAACGTTTTTTATATTATAGCCATTTATATTTATAGCCAATTATAATCATCAAATAACAAAAAATTCAAGCTGGACAAAGAATTATATGTATGTATATGTGCCCCTGTTCTTACCTGAATCTGAGAACATTAGTAACTCTAACACAGCATCACATGTCTAGAAGATAAGCCGCTGTCATGACAAAATGACAATAAGAAGCAGGATTTTCTAAGGGTCTTTGAGCCCTACCAAAATGAGACTGTGAAACCTTTAAATTCAGTGCATTCCCCACCTGCGTCCAGGTCCAAAAGGACCCCTCACAGACCAGGGTCCAAATTCTGGTCCATCCCTGAGGCCAAGTGCCTGAAACTTGCCTCGACAAGTTTCAACATAAGATGCTTTCCCCACTGCAAAGCCGAGGATTCCAGCAACTGAAGAAAAAAAAAAAATCATACATAGGGATATGATTGCTGAGGGATTGTTAAAAGCATTGCTACTTAGAAACTGAAGTCTAAAATACTGTACGGTACACACCTGCGAGTTTTGGAAAGGGACCAAAACGCTTGGATGTTTTCCAAATACCTGCATGGAAATAAACTTGAACTTAAATGGGATGATTGCAAAAAAAATCATTGCTTTATATGTCAATATGATATGATACTTTGCCTTTGTAGATGAGACCACCAGTGACAGCCATGCTACCCAGAGAGAAGGGAAGAGCTAAATAAAGAAATAAAAAAGTCAAATAAGACAATGGTCTGGAGCTGATCAAAGCAATACAGTACGAGATGTATGGAGTCAAAGTTTGAATAATTACAGTATCCATACATCTTTCCCAACAAACCAAGTAGTGGACACATAAAAGAGATTTCATTTTTTTCTTTTTACTGATTACACTACAATTTGCTCCCGGGAAAGACACTTTCACTTCAGGTCATGGACTGATCCCGCCTCGCTTTGCTTGAGTTTAATCCGACGCAACTTTGTCCTGTGAAGTAGTAAGACTAAACAATCCGTCCACCTAATTTGAGAGAAAGGACGGGGACCGGCTTCGAATTCAGGACGTACCGATTGTTTCACGGTGAGAGAACACAAGCAGCAGTTGCATGGCTGGCAGCAAGTGGAGGGACAGGGATCAAGGCTGAAGACTATGCAGCAAGGTTGACTATCACATTGTCAACCTTGATCGTAGCCAGTCAGCCATGCTAGCTAGCCCCAGCATTTTAGGATTACAATTAAATTTCGCCTTGTGAGTAACTTTCACCCTGCTACAGTAGTTATGGTCCATCAGTGGCTGTGTTGGTGTGCATGACTGATATATCCCTAAATCTCCTGTTAGTTTTGTTATACTTGATGGAGCAGGTCTTATTTTGTTAAAGGCTCAGTTAGATACACAGACTTGGGTGAACTCCGGACACTCCCTGCCTGCCTAACACCCCTCACCCAACCTTAACTTGAAGCAAGGTCCAGTCAGCAAGAGTGACTTAAAAACAGAAGTGTGGTCATAATAAGCACAGATCATAATTAACATCACAAGTAAATAACACTGTTAAGACCCCATACGGGAATGGTTTTTAACTCACAGATCTAATTTCAACAAAAACCAAGCTTAAAGTGAACATGGTCTCGATAGATGAGACCTGCCCCACTGCTTCTACCACAAAAGACTTGTGCAATATACATGCAAGACCACACCCAGGCCAGACATGCAGCGTGGTCTAACACCTTGAGTCATTTTGACAGATTTGTGGGCTTCTCGGTTTGTTAAAATGATCAAATTAGTAAGGAGTGCGCGTGTCTGTGTGTGTGTCTATTGAATGTCAAGAAGAGATTACCTCTGTACCAGAAGCTTTCCTGTTTACACTCTTTCCAAACTTTCCTCACATCATCTCTGAGGATAAGGCCATCGCCCATGGGGCACTGTAAACACACGGGGCAGGTTAGCGTCGTCATTGTCGTTCTCATCATCAGACATCATCAACAACCCATTTAGTGCCTCTCACCTTCCACTCTCCTTCCTCTGCAGCTGGGCCAGTAGCAGCAGCTGCTGCTTCCTCTGCCTTCACCATTATAGTCTGTCCAGTGGTTCCAGAACTCGTACTGCATGACTTCCTCGGGCTCCCCCTCACAGCGTCTCATATACCTTAGGCCATGTTTATAGCTCCGCCCCACTTAGGTAAACAAACCGGAGGCCCCTCCACCAAAGGTTTCCAAATGACTTGGGTAAAAAGCAACTCTGAAGATATTGAATTGTGCAGGAAAAAGTAAAAGACCAAAATCAAAACCTGTGTCATGCAAAAAAGTGTTTCCTTTTGTCACATGAGGTGAAAGATACACATTATGGCCTACAATGGTGCCAGGTTAGGGTCACCTCTGCGCAGCCATCTGCACCTCCGAGTAAGACTAAAGTGGTTGTTTCTTTTATGCTAAACAGATACGTTCCACTTACGGACATCAGGTGTGACTTCAATTGAAGCTTTTAATTAAAGCATTAAAGGGAGGGAGGGGGGACAGGAAGTAGCCGCATTTTCGCACATGCGCACAGCCAATCGGGTAGCCGGTACGGCTCGAGCAGTGACAGCCACCAACCTCCGCCCGGCTGAGCTGACAGTAAACGAACTCAAACAGCGGCTACACTGGGAGGGCAACTTATGACAAAATCGACCAATCAGATTCCATCGTGGGCTGGTTTAAAGCGTGCACGAGGAAATTCTAGTGATGGACGTGCTCATGAAAAGCTCTAGACCAATGAGTCACAGAGATTGCGCAGCCTGTTTGGGAACGCTGACCAATCACATTTGTGCGTGGGGGGGGGTCTATTGCCTTTTCCGCCTTCTCGTGACATGACGCCTTGAAAAGCCAATCGACAGCGGACAAAGGCGGAGACCAAACAGGCCCAGTTCCAATCAGCGTCCGCGGGCGTGGTTTACGTTGACAAGGCCCGCCTATTGG
Source organism: Gadopsis marmoratus (assembly GCA_036023855.1). Taxonomy (NCBI): domain Eukaryota; kingdom Metazoa; phylum Chordata; class Actinopteri; order Centrarchiformes; family Percichthyidae; genus Gadopsis; species Gadopsis marmoratus. Next base: position 10,698 of record JAVQJF010027139.1, on the reverse strand, counting down.
CCGGTCTGCGGACTTCCCACAGACAGTTGTATGTTTCATAAAAATGCACTCTGATGCGGCAAGTAAGTAGTAACGTTATAGAGGCTTTTCTGCATCAAATTACGACCCTGCACGGATGCTGCAGTTTGTCGTAGAGACGCAAACACACGCGTTGTGTTTCATCATCTACTTTCAGCCCGTGATTCTGTGGGGTTTGATGAGAACGAATGAATTCCGTGCTATTTGCTGGTCTCTTTGTAGTTGCCAGTGCTGTGCTGGGCGACAACAAAGGACGGACAGCTAGTGTAATTTCAGTTGTTCTGGACATGCAGGAGGTTCCATTTGACACGGCACTTTTCCTTCTCTGTGTAGCGATAGCGGTGCTCATCTGAATGCAGCCGACGTTAGTTAAATTCAGGAGGTTTTCGGTGGCGATCGGTGCGTTGCGGTCGTTATATTCGTCATTAGTGAGGATACACTGTGCGCTTCAACTCACACTTGAGATCAACGCAACGCACTGTAAATAGGTCAATTTTCTGGCCAACTGCGGACTATTACAGAGAATGAAAATTGTGACGCAGTTGTGTAAAACATCTTTCATTGCCTGCTGCAGCAGCGCTGTCCGGCTTTGCGGCACCTACGTTAGCTGCTGCAAAACGTCCGCGCGCTGCATGTGTGCCAGTAAGCATATGATGTTAGATTTTTATTTTTTATTAAACAATCTGAAATGCATTCAATCAGTTGGGGTAAATGTTGGGGGGGGGTAGGGGGTGTAGAGGGGGTCTTGAGAGAAATAGTTGTTTGTTAAGGTTTGGGAGTTGTAGTTCAGTATCCCAGCCAGAGCTACAGGCTTCGGTGGCCTCGTTGAAGGAAATGGACTACAACACCCATGCGCTCAACTCTCCAGATACTTTGTAAACTCTGTGCAAGTTGCGCGTCTGCACTGCTATTTTAGGTATGCAGCTAGTGCTATCTGCTCGGCAGTGTGTTTTTGTCTGGTTCTGGCGTCTAGAAATAAATTAAAGGCATCGGCGTTTGATGACAGCGTCGCGATGCCCAGATGACGTTTGGCGACGAGGTTGGCACGCGCGATCAAATATTGTCGAGTTTTCGGATCTTTCGAGGAACGCAGAGAGTCACTCCCTCATTCGTGTGAGATATTTCTCCCTGTCGCTTTCTGAAACGCAAACCCTTGAAGTAGAAACCAGAATTTGAGCACCGTAGAGTCTCTACTGATTACTGACAAAAATATGAATCATAGGTTCTTGTTGGTGGTGATGATGATGATGATGATGTCACCTTCTTGTACCCTTGTACTTGTTCCAGGCTTTTATGCGTTTGTTTGGGAGCAGAGGGTTGTGTGTTGTGCTCTAGGTTGAATTTCTGATGTTATGTTTATTTTTTTTGCGGAAATAGATTTTCAGCTGAATTCCCACTTGACTACGCTGGCCAGCATCCATAAGATCCACCACACCTTGCACAGGCTGGTAAGTGCATATTGGTACCGTATTTTTTGTATGTATTAGTTTTGTGCATGCGTGTCCTGCTCACAAGTGTATGGTGTTTTTCTGCATCTGTTTTGATAGAACCTGACTGAAGACATTGGACAGGATAGCCACCCCTCAGGTAATAATTCAGCAGGTCCTTGTGTGTTTCTTTGTTACGGTAAAAGACACGGTCACCAATGTTATTACTAAGACAGTCATGTGTTAAACTACTGCCAAGATGGCACGTGTTTCTGATTTGGACTGCCGGCCCTTTGGGAGCACGTGCATGTTTATCAAGAGAAAATATGCATCTTCTGTGTAACAATTGCTTGGAAGTAGCCTCTTTCATTCTGCCTTCCACTTCCTTCCCTAGCGTGTTGCTCTAGAGCCATGCCTCCTAGGAAAAAGAGGAGACCCTCTACTGGAGATGACATGTCAGCAAAGAAAAGTCGCCAGGACAGGTGTGACATTTTTTTGTTTTTTTTTGTTAAAGATAAAATAAAAAAAAAAAAAGACCACTTCAGTAGCATGGTTATAACGCAGTGTCTGTCTCAGTTATGCAGGAGCCCTTGATTATTGGTGTCCTATTAAAGAGGAATATGTGCGTAAAGTCTCTATTTTGCAATTAGGAAAAATAATAGGAAAGGCCTCTTTTTTAAATCTCACCGACTACCAATCTGTACCGTGCTGGGAGGATTTCCGCTGAGCTTGTGACTGAAACTTTGTTATCGTCTGCAGCGTTTTCAGAAAACATGAAACGGCACAAATCCGTGAGGAAGAGACATTTTCCAGTAAAAGATGCTTGGAGTGGTTCTATGAATATGCAGGTTAAGTATTATATTTGAAAGTACTGCACCAGCATTCAATCCACTCGCATCATCATGCGTTCTTGGTTTATTCACAGTTAACCTCTGATCAATGCCATAGGCATTTAGGTCCACGTGTGAAACTGATTGCTATATGCAGCTTAACAATTGTCTGTCTACAATAGGTTGTGATGACGTGGTGGGTCCAGAGGGCATGGAGAAGTTCTGTGAGGATATTGGAGTGGAGCCAGAAAATGTAAGCAGCTTTTTATTTAAATGGTTTTGCATTTTAGTTATTGAGGCAAGTCTTGCACTAAGAGGCACTCTGGCTGCCAGTCAAACTAAGGAAGTAATTTTGACACCCTTTTGGCTGTGGGAACATGTATTGTACAGTACAAGCATTTCTGTCCACTTAGCATAATGGGAAAAAAAATTAAATAATTGGTTATTCATAAAATGTGCAGACCTAGTTTCACTTCTAGCTTACTACTTACTGTATTTACACTCGTTCTTTGTTTCAACCGATATTGTGGTCAGTCTTCTGCGGTTGACATGTAATATATACTTATCAATTTAATTTGAGAGTCATAATGTGGTTCGACATATCGTCTATTTAAGGATATCTGTAGCTATATAGGTTGTTGTTTGTGCCCAGGTGGTGATGCTGGTTCTTGCGTGGAAGCTGGATGCCCAGAGTATGGGATATTTCACTCTTCAGGAGTGGCTGAGAGGCATGGGCTCACTGCAGTACGTCACTTTCTTACTTTTTGTCGTTTTGCATGCTGTTTTCAAGACTGGTTGGTCCCTTGCTGTGTTTTCTCTGTCTTGAGTCATGTCTTTCTAGAGTGCCCTTGGTACTCCGTAGAGCAGGTGTTGAAGTGTAGCGTTTTGTCTGAGGCACTTTTCTGCTGTTGTCAGGTGCGACTCCACAGAGAGGCTGAGGAACTCGCTCGATTACCTGAGATCTGTACTAAACGACAGCACCAGTTTTAAGCTCATTTATAGATATGCCTTCGATTTTGCACGGGTGAGTCAAACAAAGTCTTTTCTGCAAAGATACTCACACACACAGCGTTCCTAAAACACATTAAATTCAATAGATTCAAATGGTAAAATCCCTGAGGTTGTATTCAAGTCAATGTTCAGACCTCCTATTGGGTCAAGATCATTTTCCAGTTTGACTTGGAGTGGTGTTGCCTACTTATATAGCCTGACTTTCAGTCATCATGTAGACACTGAACCATGATTTAAAGAAAGCAACTGACTCTGATATCGTGAATGAAAATACAAATAGTGAATGACAACATGATGCAGTGACTGTGATAACAGTATTATAGTTTTCTTTAAGTGTAACAGCAGTGGGTCACTGGATTTGTTTTGTGCATTGTGCTAATGTTGATGACAATTATGTTATTAGGCTGCCCGTCTGTTTAAAATGTGGTTGACGTTTTTCATGGATTTCATGAGGCCATGGCTGTTTTTATTGGGCAGGAAAAGGATCAGAGGAGTTTGGACTTGAACACAGCCAAGTGTATGCTGGGGCTTCTTCTGGGAAAGACGTGGCCTCTGTTTCCTGTGTTTAATCAGTTTCTAGAGGTAAGCGTCATGTTCACGAATGTCCTCCACAACATTTTACCAATTGAAAGATGTTCCATGCAGTAATTGTATATATGATTGCTTGAATCCCTCTTTGACCTTGAATGGGGTTATTGAAAGATTTTTGTGCTTTATTAATGTAAGGCATTTATTTGCCATTTCTCAGCAATCCAAGTACAAAGTCATCAACAAAGACCAATGGTGCAATGTTTTAGAGTTCAGCAGGACAATCAACCTGGACCTCAGTAACTATGATGAGGATGGTGCCTGTGAGTGAACACGCATCTACACATGAATGTGACAACAGAGCTTCATGGGAGTGTCGCACAATTCTAATCTTTTAAACTCTGTCTCATCCTTTTTATCAGGGCCAGTTTTGTTGGACGAGTTTGTGGAATGGTACAAGGAAAGACAGATGTCATAGGTGCAGAGCGAAAAATGGGGAACAAATACAACTGTGACAACAACGACTATGAGAATCAACAACCAATAAGTAAACAATACAAACGTGGTAAAGCAGTGACTGTGGGTGCTTCCAGGTAGAGGAGGGGTTCGGACTGTGGGTGGGCTTGGGTGGGGGCACTGGGTTTGCAGCCTGGGTGCATGCTGCCCAGAGCGCGGAGGCGGAGTAATGTTCCCTACTGAAGTTGCATAGTGGGCAAGCTTGCAGCAGTCCCCAGTGGCATTGCTCTCTCTCACTGTGACATGTCATATTGCTGTCTGTGTTAGGATAACGTGGTATCATATGTGAATGATGGAAGCAAAATGGTATTGTGTGGGAGAACCTCTCCTCACCCCTTGTCGTCAGCACAGAGAAACCAACAGAAGTGACCATTCATGCGTTGTGTCTGAGTCTTAAACAGGGTCACTTCGACCTGGGCACATTTAAATATATATCTGTGCAATGAACTTGAACTTGAGCTTTTCTGGACAGATGACACTATTGTTTGTCATATTTTGAGTTAGAAAGGAGTTCGTCAAGAAGCACACTGTGTCAAATGGTTGATCGCAGGTTTCTGATGCCTGTACTGTTTACTATTGATTTGTGCCAGTGATACATTTTTTTTTTTCTTCCCCCCTCCAGTTTCTGTTCCCTTCTGCTGTTTTGCTCCAGCTAATGCTAACAGTTTGCTAATCCCCTGCAAAGGCTTCAGACCTCATAACACCAAACAAATCAGCATTGCTGCTTACTAACTCTTATTACAGTACAGCGGTGAGCCACTAGTGCTCTGATCAGCATTTATTGGTCTGATGACCAATCTATGTATCTACGTTGTGTAGGTAAGAGTATTATTGTGCCTCAAAACATGGAAGTCACTTTGTGTGTCCCATACACATACCAACAAACCCAAATGTATATACATGTGTGAGAACACACACACCCACGCACCCCCACATCCACACCCACACACACACACACACACACACACACACACACACTCTGAGTGGTCAGGGATTATTTCAGGATGAATTCAGACTCTTTGGGCTGTGTTATAAGTTGACCTAGAGCTAGTTGGTGTCCATTTTGTCTTGATATGTGGCATCTGTTTTGTCCTCTTAGTCCACTGATAGTTTCAGGTCTCCTCTTACTAGTAGCATCTCTCCCAACACTGACAGTGTTAATATAACTAAAGTGGAAGACCAGTGACCCTCTCAGGATGAGGTCCTTAAGGCTTGAATAGAAAGGTAGGTTTGCTGAAAGCATTTCTTTGTACCACCTGTAGGATCTAATCAAATCAATGGACACTGACAGTTTGGATCTGTGTGATGATGATGCTGTTCTTTTCGCCTAGTATAATGTTCTTGTAACACATGTACACATTTTTGTCTTTGGCTGTGGTGTGATGCTGAATCGTCACATTTAATATTTGCATGCATGCTCCAACAGAGCCTTTTGTGAATGGATGAGATTTTTTGAAAACATTTTCCAAATGCATTTATGTTTTGTACAGGAATTTGTGCAAGTGTTTTGTGCTTAATTTGATATTCACAATCATGTCAATTCTGATTAACATGATTGTGTCTATTAAGACCTGGAACACACCTGTAACCTCACGGTGGAACAGGAGTTCCCTCCTGCATTTACCCCATCTTACACATTTTTACACATGCTGCAAAGCTTTAGGTAGCTGAAACCAGTATACATGATCTAATTTTATTTATTGGAAGTGCATAACATGTTTTTCAACTTTTCAACCACACTATCATACACATGAAATACACAGTGGAATTTATTGTGAAAGTAATCGGCTCTCGTGTCATAGAAATCCACTGCAGCTGAAACTATATGAAAGCCTCTATTGTCATTACAATGCATCAACCATCATCTTAACATCTAAGATTGAAGTAGCTGTTGGATTGCTTACCAAATACTGTGTAGAGATCAATGTTTTAGTATTCTCCCATGACAATGCAGGAGGATGAACACCCTTGTCCCAACTGTATATATGTATGTAAACTATGTTAGTGTCTATATGTCTGTTTTCACTATAACCTATGTCTATATACATAAATAAAAGGGTTTATTAACGTACTGGCTTATATTTGGGGTCTTTGGTTAATAGTTTGTTCATAACAAAAAAACGGTAAGTCCTGTCGGTAATACTGTCGCCATTATTTAGATGTACTTATTGCTACAAATGACAGCTCTGCATTATAATGTTCAGAGAAATTGTTTTATTAATGTCTCTTAATATGTATATTAATAATGCACGACCATTAAGATGATATGGAGTCTTGTTGAAAACCTGATTACAGGGAGACATCATTGTGATGGATGATTTACAGATGTAAGGCAAACCTGAAAGATAAACATGGTATCCTCTACTACACTCTACAACATTTCCACACAATACATTATTAGTATTTACATTTCATTCCAAGCTAAATACTTTAGTTAAAATATAATTCACAATGTTTGTGTCATTCACTTGTAAATTTAAGGTTAAATATTGCCACTGATATGCTTATTCTGTCAGTGATTAGGATGCAGTGACCTTATGAAATATAAGTAATTTTCATGTTTGAGGAGTCAAAATAGATTGCCAGCGTTTTGTGATTTAAGTGAAGAAGGGTCAGTTTCCTCTGTGTTAAAGCTTCGTTGCAGATATGATCTGGTGCCTTCCAACACTTGTTTCTTACCGCTCTGTGGAGACCACCGTGTAAGCCCTACTGCCTCATCTAGTGGTGGTGTTGCTGGAATAGGAGGTGGACCCTCCTACAGTGGTTTAATATCACCAATGTCATGCCTCCTGTAGTGGGGAATACCATACAACAAATCTGTAGCTTTCCTCTCATCTACTGATGTAGAGGTAAGATGTATTTGTGCTAGTGGCTGTTTGGCGAGGGGCTTGATGTCCTCAGACCTGCGATAGTTAAAACTGGTGTCACCTTGTGAACCATGGTCATCAAATAGAGGAGATGCACCTTTATCTAAATTTTCATCTTCTGTGACCCACTTTTGTCTCTCAGTTGACATGACTTTTAGGGCACTGAGGCCTTTGTTTTCCACCCTGTCCTCAGATACAGCCATCAAAAGCTCATTTGTGATGATTGGCGAGTTGTCAAACTTGTCAAGAACTCTGCTGGATGCAAGAGAAATACGATTCCCTCTGTCTTGTTTTATCTTATCATTGGAGGAGTTGAAGGAGTCAGGTGGGGGAAGTTCTGGCTCTGGAGGTGGAGCCTGCTGTGGGGACAATGAGCTTACATCCAGATGTCTCCTCGGACTGGAGATGGAAAGGTCTGATGGCTGACGACCAACACCAGTCCACCTTATCTCGGGTGGCAGGTCCACATCTGTGGTGCACCTGGACTGCCCGATCCTTTTCTTTACTACATCATCAAAGCTCATACTGGGAACTCTCCTTGGGGCAAGCAATGCATTTTTGTTTCTCACACTATGGGATGGACCTTCTTGTGAAGCGGTTAACGTTTCAGCCCCAGTTTGTCTTTGGTTTGTATGGCGTATAGTTTGGCCACTGGGGGATGAAGAATTACTTGGTGGTGGTAAAGCTTTCATAATTAAACGCTTATAAGTGATTATAGAGTCATTATCTGTCATTCCTGGCATTTTTGTCATCTCATTTTCGCTTTCGCTGCATGAAGATGGGGAATTACTTGGGTCTGATAATGGTGTCTTAACATTCAGACACCTCTTGACTCGTGGGACACCAACACTCAGGTCAAGAACACTGTGGTCTATCATCTCATTTTCACTGTTGCTGCTGGAGGATGCTTCCCTTTGTAAAGGTGCTTTCGTATCCAAAGCCCTCTTGATATGGGGGATATTGGTGAGACTCAAAGGAGGTCGCATTGAGTCAGACTCCTCTCTCACTTTTGTTTGGTGTTTGAGCTCGACCCCCTTCATTTGGCTCTGTGACTGATCCAGTTTGATATTGACAGCTTGGGCCACATACAGAGAGGTATGATTCTGGTCAGGTGAAGGTGATGAGGGCAGATCACGTATATGTGATGTGATTTCAAGACGTTTTCTGAAGCGGGAAATACCAAGATTCATAGTGGCCCACCGTGACTCAAGTTCAGGGTTTAGCTGTGGTGGTGTGCTGATGTTGTCAATTGCTGTTTTTTCTCCAATGTCATCTGTAATAACTGTATACTTTTCTAATTTGATGTTATGGTCTGTTTTTGGACCTTGAGAAATGTTTATCATTGGGGTCTTTGGAGACCTGGCTTGTGTGGTCAATACTCCTAATCCTAGTTTAGTGTGATCTCTGTTCTCATTCTCACTGTCACTGTTGGAAGAGCAGGAGTCCAATGGTTGAGATGGTGCTTTCATATTCAAACGCCGCTTGATGGGGAAGACACTTATATTCGGGTCAGGCAATTTTGTCCCTGGTTGATGACTTGCAATTCCCACATCAGTTCTGTTCCTCTTCACATTCAGAGGTAAGTCTGTAGTTCCATCATCACTAGGTGGAAGTGAATGTGCGTTGATATCCAGACGCCTTTTGACATGGGTTGCACTGCTGAGATCCAGTTTAGGCCATCTTGAATCTGGATCTAGTTCTACTTTTGTTCCGGGGTTGTTTAAATCTTCCATACCACCCTCTTGCTCATCTGAGCTGCTTGATGAGTAACATGGACTCATTTTGATAGCTTCCTCTCTCTGTCCTTCCACTGAACCAGGAGCTAGTGATGGGGCTTTGAGGTCCAAACGCCTCTTGATGCAAGTAATATTACCAAGATTTATAGCAGGCCACTGTGTTTCTGGATCATGACTTACGGTTTGAGATTCTTGAAATGGAAGCCCTGCAATTCCCATTACCCCTGTCTCCTTTGTGTGATGTATTGTTTCATCCTTGCTGTCACTGCTAGAAGATGAATCTGAGGATGGTGATGGTGCTTTGATATCTAGTCGCCTCTTGATGTGTGTAGTATGCTCAAGCTCTAGGGCAGGCCATGGTGTTTCTTGGTCATGTCTCAATGTTTGAGATATTGTAACTGGAAGCCTTGCCATATCTCTCTCTCCTTGCCCTTGTTTCGTAATGTGGTTTGTTGTTTCATCCTCGCTGTCACTACTAGAAAATGAATCAGGTGATGGTGCTCTGATATCTAGACGCCTCTTGATGCGTGTAGTAAGATCTAGGGTAGGCCACCATGTTTCTGGATCATGACTTTCTACTTGACATTGTTGATGTTTCTTTATTTGGGCTATTTTTTCTTCCACTATCTCACTGTTACTACTATAAGATGAATCTGGAGGTGGTGATGGCGCTTTGATATCTAGACGCTTCTTGATGTGAGGAATATGCTCAAGATGAAGGGCAGGCCACCTTGTTTCTGGATCATGCCTTTCTGTTTGCAGAACTTCCATTTCAAGAATTCCAATGTCCACCTTCTCTGGTCTCTGCTTTTCTCTATGGCCTCTTGTTTCATCATCACTGTCACTCCTAGAAGATGATTCAGGAGGTGATGATGGTCCTTTGATATCTAGACGCCTCTTGATGTGCATAGTATGCATAAGATCTAGGGCAGGCCACTGTGTTTCTGGATAATGACTTCCTGCTTGAGATTCTTGAAATGGAAGTCTTGAAACATGTACCTCCCGTTGTTCATGTTTCTTTATTTGGGCTGTTTTTTCTTCCACTATCTCACTATTAGAAAATGAATCAGGAGGTGGTGATGGTGCTTTGATATCTAGACATCTTTTGATGCGAGGAATACGCTCAAGATCAAGGGCGGGCCACCTTGTCTCTGGATCATGACTTACTGTTTGAGATTTTTGAAATGGAAATCCTGCAATGTCCACCTTCCCAGGCTTCTCTGTGTGGTGTGCTGTTTCATCCTCACTGTCACTACTAGATGATGAATCAGAAGCCAGCTTTTGGGTTTTGATATCTAAACGCCTTGTGATGCGTGTACTATGCTCAAAATCAAGGGCAGGCCACTGTGTTTGTGAGTCATGACTTACAGTTTTAGATTCTTTAATTGGAATCCTTGCCGTGTGCATCTGCCCATGCTCCTGCTTCTTTATGTTGCTGGTTGCTTCATCTTCACTGTCACTACTAGAAAATGAATCTGGAGGTGGTGATGGTGTTTTGATATCTAGACGCTTCTTGATGTGGGGAATATGCTCAAGATCAAGGGCAGGCCACCTTGTGTCTGGATCATGACTTTCTATTGATTCTTTAAATGGAAGTCCTGCGAAGTCTACCTCCCCTTGCCTCTGCTTATCTGTCTGGCCTATTGTTTCATCATCACTGTCACTCCTAGAAAATGAATCAGGAGGTGGTGATGGTGCTTTGATATCTAGACGCTTCTTGATGTGGGGAATATGCTCAAGATCAAGGGCAGGCCACCTTGTGTCT